>JAKUCM010002836.1:0-65127 GCA_023374145.1 Lepidium sativum | reverse complement strand
GTATCAGAGCTGGTTCTGAAAAGGCTGAGCACACCCTAAACGGCTGAGCAAACTCTAAACCCTTTTCTCATTCTTGTTATTTTTGAATCCATGTTGCAATAGGATTTAGTTTTAGATTCGTTTTCC
This sequence comes from Lepidium sativum, assembly GCA_023374145.1. Taxonomy (NCBI): domain Eukaryota; kingdom Viridiplantae; phylum Streptophyta; class Magnoliopsida; order Brassicales; family Brassicaceae; genus Lepidium; species Lepidium sativum. Next base: position 65,001 of record JAKUCM010002836.1, on the reverse strand, counting down.
TGATTGAATTAGGATTAGGTTTCGTTTCCTGATTGAATTAGGATTAGTTTTGAGTTTTCCTATTCGAATTAGGATTAGTTTCTATTTTCCTATTAGAGTTAGGATTAGGTTTCTGTTTTCCTATTAGAATTAGGATTAGGTTTTCTGTTTTCCTGTTAGAATTAGGATTAGTTTAGGAATCCTATTCCTAGTAGGATTAGGTTTTTCGTTTTTTTTAGGCTTTTATTTCCTTTCTTTTCATCTTAGAACTAGTTACTGTGAGTTGTTTTGACTTCCTTTCAGGTACAATGGAGCTTTCAGCTGAAGCTATGGAAGCTCTAAGCAAAGCCATGGCTCAGCAAATCAAAGAAGCCAATCAAGCAATAGCTTCTCAACTCTTTCAGCAATTAGAGCAGCTTGATAGCAAGTTTGAGAACCGATTCAAAAAGCTAAAGAATGATCCAAGTGCTACCGAGCCAGAATCATCAGAGCCTCCTAGTCCTAATGAAGCAATCAGGATTGCTAAAGGAAAGGCACACGTGGGTTCTTCTTCTAGACAGCAGAGAGTTAGACGCCTTAAATCACCAATTAGGGACAGAGAAACAGTTGGTCATCAAAGGAGAAGCTCACAGCCACAAAGACGGTCTGATTATGTTGCTGGACATAGGATTTATGTTGAAACAGATCGTGAACATTCAGAAGAAGGTGAGAGATCAGAATATAGTGGTGAAACGTTAAGGAGACCCAGAAACATAGGCAATGCACGAGATTATGATCCCTTGAGACAGCAGCTGAATCATATCAAGATTCAATTTCCTCCTTTCCACGGTAGTAATGATCCAGAAGCTTACCTTGATTGGGAGAGGAAGATGGAATCGAATTTTTTGGTTCAAGGGACATATGAGCTTAATAAGGTGAAGATAGCAATATCTGAATTCAATGGCTATGCACTCTTGTGGTGGGAACAGTTGGGACTTGTCAGAGATAGACAAAGAGAGCCTCCAATCACCACTTGGACAGAACTAGTTGCGCACATGAGAAGAAAATTTGTGCCTGCGCATTATCAGAGAGAGATGCTTAGCAAGTTGAGACGCCTTGTACAAGGCACCAAATCAGTTCGTGATTACTATCAAGAGTTGGAGACACTTATGATCAGGGCTGATTTGAGGGAAAGTGATGATATGGTGATGTCTCGTCTTCTTGGGGGATTGAACAGAGAGTTGCAAGATAAGGTAGAGCTGCAGAATTATGAAGATGTGCAGGAAATGGTGCACAAAGCTGAGTTGATAGAGGCGCAGCTTAAGAGGAGAATTGGCAGATCTAGTTTCACTTCTAGTATCCCTAAGCCAAGAGAATTCACCAAATCAGATAACAGACCTGCAGCCTTTGTAGTGAAATAAGAGGTCAAAACAGAGCTTAAAACCAGAAGTGGCACTTCTAATAGCAATGTCAGATGCTTCAAGTGTCAAGGAATGGGACACTACTCCAGAGACTGTCCTAACAAGAAGATGTTTCTGTTGAGAGAAGGAGGAGAGATTGTGCCTCAAGATAGTTCAGAAAGCGAAACAGAAATTGATGCAGAGGAAGAAGTAGAACCAGCAGCAGTTGGAGATATGTTAGTAGCACGCAGAACTTTGAGTGTTCAGATTCATCCAGACGATAGGGAACAGCGTGAGAATCTTTTCCACACAAGATGTGTAGTTCAGGATAAGGTTTGCACCTTGATTGTTGATGGAGGCAGCTGCACAAATGCCGCCAGTGAGGAGATGGTGAAGAAGCTTAATCTTAAGACTACTTCACATCCTAAACCGTATCAGCTGCAGTGGTTAGACAACAAGGGAGCTATAACCGTTTCTCAGCAAGTACTCATCAAGTTGGCGATTGGGAAGTATGAAGATGAGTTGCTGTGTGATGTTGTGCCAATGAGGTCTAGTCACGTTCTGTTGGGCAGACCATGGCAGTATGATAGGCGTGTGATGCATGATGGGTACACAAACAAGCAGGTGTTTGAGTACAAGGGACGAAAAATCTCTCTTCTTCCACTCACACCAGCTGAAATCTACAAGGATCAGATGCATATGAATCGCAAGGATAAGGATAAAGTGTCTAACAGCTTGTACATCAGTCACAACGAGTTCAACAAGCTTTTTGATCCAGAGATGACTACCTTTATGTTCGTTTATAAGGAGTCATTGACGAGTATAAAACCAGCAGCAGAACTTCCTCATGAGGTGATCCAAATTATTGAGGAGTATAAGGACGTTTTTCCAGAGGAGATACCATCAGGTTTGCCTCCAATTCGTGGGATTGAGCATCAGATTGACATAGTTCCGGGTTCAGTTTTGCCAAACAAACCCGCCTACAGAACCAACCCCGTTGAGACAAAAGAGCTTCAGAAGCAAGTAGAAGAGCTGATGAGTAAGGGCTATATTCGTGAGAGTCTAAGCCCATGTGCTGTACCAGTCTTGTTAGTGCCTAAGAAAGATGGGACATGGAGGATGTGTGTAGACTGCAGGGCTATCAACAACATCACAGTGAAGTACAGGCATCCGATTCCAAGACTTGATGACATGCTAGATGAGTTATGTGGATCCACCATCTTCTCCAAAATTGATTTGAAGAGTGGTTATCATCAGATCAGAATGAGAGAAGGGGATGAGTGGAAGACTGCATTCAAGACCAAGCAAGGGTTATATGAGTGGCTGGTTATGCCGTTTGGTCTCACCAATGCTCCCAGCACGTTCATGCGTCTCATGAATCACACTCTCAGACCGTTCATTGGCCTGTTTGTAGTAGTCTACTTCGATGATATACTCATCTATAGCAAAGGTTTGGGAGAGCATTTAGAGCACATCCGCAGGGTTCTAGATGTTCTTCGCTCTCAATCTCTTTTTGCTAATTACTCTAAGTGTTCATTCTGTACTACTGAGGTTATTTTTCTAGGTTTTGTTGTTAGTGCAGATGGAGTTAGAGTAGATGACGAAAAGATCAAGGCAATCAAGGATTGGCCTACGCCTAAGAATGTTGGAGAAGTCAGAAGCTTTCATGGACTTGCTGGATTTTATAGGCGATTTATCCAGAACTTCAGCACCATAGCAGCACCATTAACAGAAGTAATCAAGAAGGAAGTTGGATTCAGATGGGAAGAAGCACAAGAGCAGGCGTTTTCAGCCTTGAAAGAGAAGCTTATCAATGCCCCACTTTTAGTTCTTCCTGATTTTAAGAAAACATTTGAAATTGAATGTGATGCCTCAGGAGTTGGCATTGGAGCTGTTTTGATGCAGGATAGGAAACCAGTTGCATACTTTAGTGAGAAGCTAGGAGGATCCACCAGCAACTATCCAACCTATGACAAGGAGCTGTATGCATTGGTCAGAGCACTTCAAACGTGGCAGCATTATTTGTGGCCTAAGGAGTTCGTCATTCACACAGATCATGAGTCTCTTAAGTACTTAAAGGGACAGCAAAAGCTCAACAAGAGACACGCCAGATGGATGGAGTTTATTGAGACCTTCCCCTACGTTGTTAAGTACAAGAAAGGTAAGGATAATGTAGTCGCAGATGCATTATCCAGAAGGTACACTCTAATCTCTACTTTAACTTCAAAGTTAGATGGTTTTGGGCACATTGTAGAGCTTTATGAGACTGACAATGACTTTGCTGAGAGCTATGGTAAATGCCATAAGTTTGCTTGTGATAAATACTTTAGACAGGATGACTATTTATTCTACAACAATCGATTGTGCATACCAAGAGGATCCATCAGAGAATTGTTGGTTAGAGAAGCTCATGGTGGCGGATTGGCTGGTCATTTTGGAGTTTCCAAGACCTTACTTGGATTGCAAGATCACTTCTATTGGCCTAACATGAAGTCAGACGTTGAGAAGGTTTGTTCTAGATGTGCTGTATGCAAAATGGCAAAGAGTAAGGTGCAGCCTCACGGTTTGTACATACCTCTCCCTATCCCTTCTCAGCCTTGGACTCATATTTCCATGGATTTCGTGCTTGGCTTACCTCGAACCAGAAATGGTAGAGATTCTATTTTTGTAGTTGTTGACAGGTTCAGCAAGATGGCACACTTTATAGCTAGTCACAAGACCGATGATGCTGTTAGTGTAGCTAACTTGTTTTTCAGGGAGATAGTTCGCTTGCATGGAATGCCTCAAGTGATAGTTTCAGATCGAGATACCAAATTCTTAGGACATTTTTGGAGGACTTTATGGGCTAAACTAGGAACTAAGCTCACCTTTTCAACGAGTTGTCACCCTCAAACTGATGGCCAAACCGAGGTGGTGAACAGGACGTTGTCTACACTTCTCAGAGTGTTGGTTAAGAGCAACATCAAGTCATGGGAAGAATGCTTACCACACGTTGAGTTTGCCTACAATCACGCTAAGCATTCTGCCACTCTCTTTTCTCCCTTTGAAATCGTTTATGGCTTTAATCCTCAGTCACCTCTAGACTTGATCCCTTTGCCTTTAAGTGTGAAATGTAGTTTAGATGGAAAAGAAAAGGCTGATCAGGTGAGGAAAATACACGCTAAAGCTAAGGAGAATATAGAGAAGAAGACAGAGCAATATGAGAAGTATGCAAACAAGGGCCGGAAGGAGCTGATCTTGGAAGAAGGAGATTTGGTGTGGATTCACCTAAGGAAAGATCGATTTCCAGAAGAGAGGAAGAGCAAGCTTCAGCCACGAGTTGATGGACCATTCGAAGTCGTGAGGAGGATCAACAACAACGCCTATCAGATTGATCTCCAAGGTAAGTATAACATATCTCCAACGTTCAATGTTTCTGACTTGCTTCCATATGTTGCAGATTCGGATTTGAGGACAAATCCTTTTGAAGAGGGAGAGGATGATGTGATCGTGAGCAGCATAGAAGCTAAGGAACCAGAGCTGGTAGGACCAATCACGCGTTCGAGAGCTAAGGAGTTGGCTAAGGAAGCTCACTCGCTTATGACTGAAGGATCGTTCTCGCCACCAGCTATGCAAGTCTTCAACATCTCCAACTTGAAGACTTCTCCTGGCAATGATAACTAGGTAACTTAGGTGAGGAAGTCTGTACTCTTTTTCCCATAGAGAGTTTTGTCCCAATTGGGTTTTCTTTCATGGTTTTTAATGAGGCAGATGGAATCACTACGGCGAGTTACTTAGAAGTCTTACCATTAGGAGAATAATGTACAAACCAATCTGGTTTTGTACTTAGTAGATTTTGAAGTGCACCAATTAGTGGGACGCTTCGTTGTTTTTATTTTAAACGCTTCGTTGTTTTATTTAAGTTTCAAACTACATGTTGTTTTTTTGGTTTAAAAACTACATGCTGTTCTGTTTTAGGGTTGTATTTAAACCCCAGAACTTGCTGTAAATTTCTTTAGAGTATTATCATTGAAAAAGACTTCTTATTGAGTTTTCCATGCTCTCAAGCCACGGTTCTGGAAATCCTAGAGCCTGAATCTCCCATCACGTTGTGAGCCAAGAGATTCTTCACCAAATTCATCTAATCACCAAAATCTATCCATTAAATCCTTTCAGCGTCACCACACCAATTCAAATCACGTTTTTCATCCTATCATATCACCTTTCATCATCTCCATCAATCCTTCAGTTTTTTGTCTCACAGAGACCTTTGCCACGTATCTCAGGAAATACTCGATCAAATCCGCTCAAAACTCATAACCGAGTTTCTCACACTCCAATCTATCCGCTGCTCAAGTTTCATTCGATTCCGAGTACTCTAGCCCCGATTTTCAGAGTTCTATCCTAGGGAGAATCACATCACAATCGATTCAGAGCGAACCAAATGAGTTATCTCTCAGAAAATCCAAAAAAGGTTAACACTTTTCTTCTACAGAATCCCAAAATCCAGAGATGAAGTATCGGAACAGGATATATGTGGAGAGGCGTGCACGATTCGAACTTTTGTGAGATGTAGAATCAAGATTCTCGTTGCTGAGATTCAAAAAGCTTTAGATGACGTTTGAGATTTTGTTTTTTTTCTGTTCTTTTTCACAAGTAGGCTAATTTATACTCTGGCAACTCCTCAGAATTCCTTTAAGAACTCTACTCAGTTAACGTTTCATATCTTGCGCACTTTTTTGTAAACGTTGACTTAATGATATAGATTATCTTAAAGGTACTCCATTTGTAATAAAAATAGTGATTGTTAGTTGAAGGAAGCTGTGCAATCGACTTAATAACCACGCAAAACATTGTTACTGAGTTTATATAAAAATGGTGATGATGAGTGTTTAGTTTATAATTGTTACTCTTGCTTATTATTACACAGAAAACTAATACAACAACAATAAACCGTCTCCTATGATCACTGGCCTTTGGTCTGTTCAGCCAGAGCATCTAACCGTGGAAACCAATGATGAAAGAAGATGCATGTATTGATCCTACTTCAGCTTACACAAAAGTCTTCTTAGTTATTTGCTCAATCTTCTGCCATGGGGTCATCACTGTTATTGTTTTCATTATTGTTTCTACCACTTGCATTAGCGTTCACAACTTGCACCCAAACACTCTGGCTTCTCTCTCTCCTCCTCCATTGATATCTCCCCAGGCCTGTTGTTGTCTTTCACTTCTGTCGTTTGTGTCAGCTCCACCGTCTGAGAATTGGCCCCATACGCTTCTTGTTTTCCCTCCTCCGCTTAATTCCTCTTCGCATCCCGCAACTGTTTTCAGAAGCTCGGATTGAAGTGATGGGCAGTGTTCTTTTAGATAATCAAACCCATCTGACCTCATAACAGCTGCACCAAAACAAATGTTAATGCAATTTAAATTTGGTGAAATGTCAATAACAGTGATGAGGCTTAAGGGAAGATCACTACCGATGAGATCTTCTGCTGCAAATTTCAGACAGACGGATTTCAAGGCGGAAGCATTGTAGCGGTCAGCAAGAGCCAAAATATTTGCAACGGATTCTACTGATATATCCTTACAGAGAACTGATTCACACATTAAACTGAGTCTAGGCAACTTGTATTTATCAGCGGCTCCTAGCAGCTTTGCAGCTAATGTGTCCCATGCTGATGGACCAACAGATGAACCAGAATATGATGATGACTCTGCCTCTTGAATGAGAGCATCCTTGTATATGTAGTAAAGCAAAGCCTTCACCAAAAAAGCATCAAATAATAGAAAGCGGTGTATGATTCTACATACTTTGTGTCAAAAACTTAAGAGAAAGTTTACCTTGAAAATTTTAGGCTCCATATCAGTAACTTCAATATCACAGTCTTCTTCTCCATTAACATCAAGGAACTCGCTTTCAAAGACAGGAGATCGAGCAGCCAATACCAACCTGTGAGCACGGAACTTTTCACCTGAGACATTAAAAGTTATATCTGAACCGTCCTCATTCTCCAGAAGCATCCCGAAATGAGATCCAATATCAGATGCAGGGACATGAATAGAATGTAAGCGTGGGCAATCTATTTCAGAGACCACAACTCCAACTGTGCAGTTAATTTTCAAACAATCATCCTTCAGAAAATCAGATGACTCCAGCAAACCTCTTCTAAAAAAGCGTTTGTAGCCCCTGCAAACAAGTAAAATCGAACAAGAATCTGTTGAGGGAATGATTGCTCTGCATTACCACTCTCACAAAGAAAAGAACTTTGTTATCTTCTCACATCTAAAAGGTCTCACCATCAACCTTTCAATTTCATATTTAAGTCGAACAAAAACATTCAAACAGATTGAGAAATTCACAGCTAAGGATTTCAGTTTCCTCTGAACTTCTCAATCTCTTTCATCTTCAACAATCAATCTACATTCTTTATTAATCCCAAGACTCAAAAATTCAACCTCTAACCACAGATATAATATCCCAAAACCTCAACATATCAATCCCCAAAAAAGGAGTAGAATTTGCCAGTCCTTCACCAAACCCTAGCAAGAACTAAGAAAAATATCAAAAGCAAAACAAAACAAAATCGAAAACAAACCACATGCTTCCACGATACTTGAGTGTATAAGGACCGCTCTCAAGAGCACGATCGAAATGACTATGAACTTTATGCTTCCCTTTTCCACTCTGATCAAGCAAGGAAAGCTCAAAGAGAGCCCTAACATCGGTGCCATCGCTAGCTAAAGCAATGAAAACGGAGACATAAGCTGAATTATCCTCCGGATTCTTCCCGTCTGGATAAAAATAGATTGCCCATTGGTAACCTCCGACAGTGAAAGTATCGCTGGCGATGTGTTTGCCGATCCCAATTCCTTTGGCAAGAGAGTACCCTTTGATTGTAAAACTATGCGATCCGTTTATGGTTTGTGTAACGGAGAGAGAAGTTGTCGTTGGTGGCGATGGCATTTCGAAATTTGTCGCCTTTAATCTTGCTTTTCTTGAATTTGTCTGCGACGAAGCTTTTTTTTCCTGGGAAAATGACAAGACTTGTCTCAACGCGGTTTTTAGTTAAACTGAGACGAACGGTCGGATACAAGTCGCCGACGTATTTAAATATCGTAATTTTAAACCAAAAATTGATTTTTTAATTCATTACATATATATAAAAAGGTATATAATTTTTACTTCATGACACAAATTCACCATTTTTACATTAAGTTATAAGGTTGTGATGTTGATAAAGTATTTATTGCTTAGTATACTAAATTTAATTACTTTTATTGAATTTAATTTGTATGTAAAGTTTCCAAATTTATTGTTTGTTGAAAAAATGCAGCGAAAGTCACCACCGAAGAAGACTCGACTCGGAGAAGCCTCAGACATTAATCCGGCCACTGATTCGCTCCTCCGATGTGCGAACCTGCTTCTCCCATGGCTAAACCCTCAAGAACTCGCCGAAATCTCCCAAACCTGCAAATCCTTAGCATTAATTTCCATAGCTCTCACCTTTCACCGTTCCCTTGACGCTGCACGATCCCTCGAAAACCTCCCGATCCCGTTTCACAACGCAATCGATTCCCAACGGTACGCGTATTTCGTCTACACTCCTTTTCAGATCCCTGCTTCATCTCCTCCGCCGCGACAATGGTGGGGAGCTGCTACTGAATGTGGATCCGAGTCGAGACCTAAGCTTGACTCTGTGAGTGAACGGGAACGATTTGGGATGAGTTTAGTGGATGATTCAGGTGAGAGGATGCATGGATGCGAATGCGAGAAGTGTGAGGAAGGATACTGTAAGTGTTTAGCACTCGCGGAAATGAAGGAGATAGCCAACGAATGTGGGTCGGGTTGTGGGTGTGGGTCGGATTGTCCTAACCGGGTGACCCAAAAGGGGATTTCAGTTAGTCTGAAGATTGTAAGACATGAGAAGAAAGGTTGGTGCTTGTACGCTGATCAGCTTATTAAGCAAGGCCAATTCATCTGCGAATATGCAGGTTACGTTACACTAATCACTTTGATTTCAAAATAGTTTTAGTGATCGTTTAATTGTGAAAGTTGATTGCTTTTTAAGTAATTTATCTTGGAAGTTGAATATTAAGTTCAAGATTACAGCATTAGAGGAACATTAGTGATCATCTGATTGCGAAAGTTGATTGTTTTGAGATGAGATATCTTTGAAGTTCGAAGTTGAGCTGAGGACATTAGCATTAGGTATAAGGTTATCCTTAAACTCCCAAAATGCTATAACCATGTCTCTTTCAGGATGGTCTAGTGATCGTTTTATTGCTATGATTCATTGATATGGAAAATTTAATTTTGAATTAGAACATTAGATTGAAGAGTATAAGATTAGACGATTATAAGCATTAGATATTACTTACTAGTCATTAACTTGGAAAGCATAGGAGTTTGAAGATTTAGCTCTGTGTATTGTGATAAGACTCTAGCGTTGTAGTATAGGGATCTCCATCTGAATTAGTGTAAGATTTGATCATAAGATGCTGAACTTGGAGGTTGAACATAACAGCTGAACTTGAATTATAAATATGTTTTTGTGATCTGTGCGAATGACCATTTGTACATCACATGAGAGCCTTCAGATTAAAGTTTTAGACGGCTTTATTCAAAATCGAGAAACTTGAATTTGGTTTGTCTTCTTATAGGGGAGCTCTTGACAACAGATGAAGCACGTAGACGTCAAAATATCTACGACAAACTCAGATCAACACAATCCTTCACATCAGCTCTTTTGGTCATACGAGAACACCTCCCTTCAGGACAAGCTTGTTTAAGAATAAACATCGACGCCACAAGAATAGGTAACGTTGCTAGATTCATCAACCATTCTTGTGACGGTGGAAATCTCTCCACAGTTCTGGTGAGAAGCTCTGGAGCTTTGCTTCCTCGGCTCTGTTTCTTTGCAGCAAGGGACATAATTACAGAGGAGGAATTAACTTTCAGTTATGGAGATGTCCATTTAACCGAAGAAAACAGAGAGAACAAGTTAAACTGCTGTTGTGGTAGTTCCTGCTGTTTAGGAACGTTGCCTTGTGAGAACACCTGATTTCATCGTCACCTTGTCTCTCTATCTATCTGTACTAATCTCTTAAAACTCTTAGACCATCCACGTGGCGGACCCTGATTGGTTCCGTCTTTTTAATTTTTTTTTTGTATATATATATATATATTTTTTTTCAGTGAACCCCATTGGGGGTTCACTGTGGATGCTCTTACAAGTTAAAAGATACGAGTTAATGTTTCTAGCAAAGTACAACCATTGTGATCCGAAAGTCTTAAATGATCATCAAAGTTAACTACTCCTACGTGAACACATGAAAACCATAAACCTAAATTTTAATAGACGATTGGCTTTAATAACTCTCCGGAGTCGAATTCAAAAACATTACAAGTGACTTCACCGATTTGACTTGAGATAATTTTCCGTCTTTTTTGTACTTTGAATTTCGTGAAAATCTAAATATAATAAGAAGTAAAAGAAAGAAAAAAAAGAGGGAGGAATTGATGTAGTGAAGAAAAGGAGCACGAGAGAGATGAAGGTTAGTTAGCTTACAAAGAACTCCACACGAAACGGTCAACACGATTCTCGTGCCTCTCCTCTCTCAGACATTCACATTCACTTAGTTATCTGTATATACCAAATTACGAATACAATACTTAGACATAACATACTTAGATGCTGCTACTGTCGTACAGTTGCTTAAACTTTTGAGACAACAGAAACTATCCTTTAACTCTTTGGTATGAGGAAGTTACAGACTCACAGGTCCCGGAATCGAACGACGACAACGAAGAGAAGACTAAAACATGTAACGTGTTTGATCTGATCCCTGACTCGTGAAGGATATAAGCCTATGCTATTAATTTGATTATACTTCTCGAGCCGTCTCAGTTCAACTATTTCCAAAAGTTTTCCCTTTTTGGAAACGTTTACAAGTCTTTCACTTTCATAAGCAAAAATAAACTCTTGAAATTTACGATTAAAATATATTTAATGTATTGTTTATGGTTTCGGACATATTTTTCTTTTAGTTTGTTAGACTACTTCTAACCATAACAATTTAATTAAAATCTGTAAATCTATATAGATACACATATATATACGAAAATACTAATAAAGTAACATATGTATTAGTCTATGAAACACTCTTTGCACGTGCGTCTCACATCATCTTCCCATTGATATGCTCTTGATCTTGCACCTAACAATACCAACATATATACGTACATATATAACGTAACTATTTACATTTTAATCGATATAATCATGGTGATAAAATTTGCTAGTGCTGTGTTAGGTTTAATAAGATATATTAAAGTTATATATTTTGTATCACATTCTAGCTTCTCAAATGTAGTAAACCGCTAGTATATAAGTTTAGTTCTTTTTCTATTTTTCTACTGTTTTATTCGTACGCCAAATATGTATAATTATAAAGTAACATTAATGTGATACTATATTACCGACAGATAGATGACACTTGTTACACTTCTAGTATAAGCAATAATTACTTCATTTGGCAACATTTGATATTAATCAATAGTGTTTCACACGTTTCTCGCATTTACTATTTCAGACGTTACTATGAATTGCTTTTTTTTGTCGTCTATTTTAGTTATTTTTTTGACAACGGCAAATAATGTAATCAAAATTGAAAGGTTGTCAAAAATTATAAACCAGACATTCTATATGCTTTAGCAAAGTGTCGGCTTTATAATTTAAAACTATAGGATAACTGAATTATAAATTAAAAAAACTTAAAATTTATAACGTTTAAATTGTCAGAACTTTTGAATAAATAGTTAAATGCATATTTCTATAATATCTTTTATCTGGATTCGATTACAGAAAATTATATTGTCTTGCATAATATTAGATTTTAGGAAGAGTTAGACTATGAATCAAACCGGAAAAAAAACCTATCGAGAATTATTTATAGTTTGGAGTATATATCATCACCTGTAATTAGTTAACGAAAAAACTTATAGTTTATATTTAAACTAAAATAAGAAAATAAGAAAATAAGAAAAGAAAGAAAAGATTACCACATTCAGCTCGCGACCTTCTTCATGAAACAAACGTGGCCTCCTTCGTTTTCTCTTTTACTTATATAATCCACAATTTACATTTATACACTCTAATTATTTTACATATCATTTTATCTCACAAAAAACTCTCAATCAACTAAACCTTATAAACTAATGCTTATTTGGTGATCCATGGCTGATCAACAACGAAACCATAACACTTCTTTTTCTCGTAGAAAATCAGTCACCGGAAAAAGAACTCCGCCGTCATCATTAAACTCCGGCGCCGGAGGAGCCATGTCAGCTACGACGGGAACAGGAACAGCTTCTCCTTGTGGAGCTTGTAAGTTCTTAAGAAGAAAGTGTGTGAGTGGTTGCATTTTTGCTCCACATTTTGGTTCGGAACAAGGAGCGGCTAGGTTTGCGGCTGTTCATAAGGTGTTTGGAGCTAGTAATGTGTCGAAATTGTTGCATCATATTCCGATGAATCGTCGTCATGATGCGGTGGTTACGATTTCATATGAAGCTCAAGCTAGGCTCTCTGATCCTGTTTATGGCTGTGTTTCAACTATTCTTGCTCTTCAACAACAGGTAACTACTTGCAAATAGAATGGTAAAATATATTATTTGTTTAATCTTTGATTAGTATTTTCTAATAAGATATATAATTAATTATTTAGTTTTTATCGATTCAATTTATGGCTGTATATAGTTTTTATCGATTCAATTTATAAAAAAAATACAACTTTCAAAAGTTTAAAATACAACATTAGTCAATAAGTATAGGGTTTGTATGTAGAAATTTAGACAATAAATCAAGTTTTTTTGTTGTTTTAATAGTTAAAAAATGTTTAACATAATTTAATGTAAACAAATTGAAACCAAAAATATAATAGGTGGCCTCGTTACAGGCGGAGTTATCGGTGGTACAAACACAAGTAATAAATAGTAGAGTCGCAATGGCCAATGTTATGCAACAACAAAGTCATCACCACCAACAACAACAACAACTAGTCGTTATGCAACAACCTGAATACTCCAACAACTCTTCTGCCTCCACCACTCTCGCCGGAGCCGCCATGAACAACTTCACCGTAGCGGCAGAGGCTGCAGCCGTTAGCTATGACGTCATGGCTCCGGCTAACTTAGAACATTCGTTGCAGGCAATGCCACCACATCACCAAAATAGAGAAGATCAGCATGAGGACGAATTATAGAGTTGTGCTGATTTTTCGGCGGTTGTTGGTCCAACAGCTGTGGCTACGGCGGAGGGTTTTCACCGGAGATGAATATCTTAAATAGGTTCATTGTTTATATATCTCCTTCTTAATTATATGCTTTTTTTTTATGTCATTAATAATGTTGAGAAATAGAATAATAATGTTCAAAAAACTTATACAATGCATGTAGAATTTTCGAATGGGATGAAGTATTTTAGATTTGAAATTAATTAATTTTATAAATTTTGTATATTAGAAAATGCTCAAATGATGTTTTTTCCATCTAAATTTGACTCAAACATTTTTATCCGAAAATATATTTTTGGTTAACTGATTAAATGTTACATATGGTTTGGTGTATTTTTTTATTTAGTTTTTTTTTTTTGTCAACGGCACATTATATTGGACTACAACTGGCCGGTGCAATAGCCAAATTTTTTGGATATAGATTGATGTTGTGGTTCCATAAAGTTCAAATTTATATTAATCACCGGCGGTAGAAGGGGTCAGACCGTGAACCGAACTGGTTAAAAGCCGGTTTGTACTCAATTATCGGCTATTGATTATTACTCAACATACTAATACACATTAAAGATAGGAGTACCACACAGATTGTACACAATTATTGGTTATTGACTAATTTTATTAACATTTTTGATGAATTTTAACAACATCAAAAACAATAAACAACAACAGGAAAAACGTTACAAAAATGACAAAGTTAGGTTCATTAACAAAGGGTAGTGAAGAACACACAACAGAGCAAACAAAAACTCTCTCTCTTTACCTCTCATGTTCTTCATATCCTGCAATTTACAAAATCACAAACACCATATAAAATCTCAGATCAAGAAACTCATTCAATCTTATATTCCGTGACTCAAGTATTTACCTGATTCACGAGGAGATTCGAGTGTAGTTATGTGTAAACGAGTCGGAGGAGTGGGAGGTGCAGGAGAAGGTGAGCCCTGAATGCTTGGTGGATTGCTGTTTTGTAGCCAACCTTCTTGAACTTGAGAAGCAAATTGAAGATTCCACAGGACATCTTCAACAGAAGGTCGTTCTAAAGGATCTTTAAGAAGACATCTTACACATATCTCCATCATTGTCTTCAGTGATTGGTCTGAACAAGCTCTATGAACCAGTGCATCCACCATGCTTCTACGTGCTCCATCATCAGTTGAAAGACTTGCTTGTAACTACAAAAAAGCAGTGAATTAAGTAGATAATCGTGATATTGTTTGAGTTATATATCTAATGGCGTTACCTGTTCTTTTAGAACATCGATTTGACCCTTTGCCTTCAATGGTCTTCCCACTATAAGTTCAAGCAAAATCACTCCAAAGTCATAGATATCGATTTTGTCTTCGTCTTTGAAGCTGGTGCCTTTGAGTCCGGTTCGAGATACTACTTGCCCCACCTTAAACAGGAAAGCAAAACAGGTTTAACTTCAGATTCAAGAAACAAAAAAAGCTTAAAACATTGACCTCAATTACCTTTCCAAGACCTTCCACAAGTAGTGGAAGATTATAGCTACTGATTTTCGCACTGAGGTTATTGTCAAGTAAAATGTCTGTTATTTTCAAGTTGTTATTATAAACACCAGGCACAATACCAGTATGCAAGAACTGGATCCCTTTTGCTACACCTATCGCTACACTTATGCGTTGTTCCCAGGTAAGCAATTTTCCCATATGTCCATCTAATTACACAGCAACACAAGAGAACATCAGACGAAATTATTACAACTATATTGTGTTTGAGCTTTTGGGACATGGTTCAATGTCGTACCAGAAATCCAGCTCCTGAGTTCTCCATTTGGGACATACTCAAAGACAAAGAACATTCTGCTGACTGTTGAATCATCCAAGTAGCACTCGAAGCAGTGTCCTAGCACACTAACTAAGTGACGGTGCCTCAGTTTAGCAATGAGCTCAATGTGATGCATCAGGTTTTGGGTGCTGCAACTTTTCTTCATTTTCAAACATCTGATTGCCACAAAAGAGCCATCTTTCAACCTTCCTCTGTATATCTGAAACGAACAATGAAAACATAAAATATGAAGAACAAAGTTCTTGTCTTATTCATCTTTTCAGAACATGGAAACTAAAGAAAACTGTAAAGCTTCTATGCTATACCTGTCCTTGAGAACCTTCACCCATGAAAGCAGAGGATTCAAAGTTATTTGTGGCATACTCGAGCTCTTCCAGTGAGAATGTTCTGTAAGCTAAAAGACCAAGCGCTCCTAGCTTCATAGTTTGAGAGATATACCCTTCAAAGTATTGCAGAAACCACAAGTAATCAATAAAACTTATGCTATATGTCAAATCTGTGACAATATATGAGAGATATTTAAATGTTCTTACTTGCATCTGACAGTAGTTTTGATGTGTATCCCATTGAAGCATTCTCGGTGATCAATCTTGGAGGAGCTTTTGTTGCTGTTCTCTTAGCATTTAATTTCTTATGAACAACAAATAAGGCTCCTATGAGGAGAAGTACCCCGAGAATGCCTGCGGTTATGCCTAAAGCAATACCCAATTTGGAAGCTTTGTTTCTCCTCTGTGGCAGGATTCCAACAGCAAGAGCTTCATTGCTACATAATGAAACTGGACGCTGATCTTGATTTGTAGTAGCCAAGCAGTTTCCTGCATAGGAAACGGTTCTGCTAGTGCCTGAACTTAGTTTAAGACAAGTAGGCAAACTTCCGGTAAGAAGATTGGATGACAAGTCAACAAACATCAGCTGGGAATTGCAAGAAAGATTTGTTGAAAGCCGCCCTGTGAGTTTGTTGTGTGAAATGTTCAAGTAAGTTATGGCCGGAAGAGACATCAGAGAAGCTGGGAATGGACCAACGAATGTATTGAAGGAAAGATCCAAATGTTGAAGCTGATACAAAGAACTCACTTCTTCTGCTGAAACTGCAGATCTAAACTTGTTCTTTCTGAGTATGAGAGTAACCAACTTGTTACTTAACCGAGGAAACAAGGGTCCAAAAGAGTTTCCTTCAAGATCAAGCACTTGAAGATTTGTCAAATGACTTAGATCAGGTAAAGCTCCATTAAAACGGTTATTAGCTAAAGAAAGAACTCTAAGACCTGACAAGCTACTCAGTGAAGAAGGCAATGACCCATTGAGCACATTCTTTCTCAAGCTCAACACAGCTAAACCCGGTAAAGAGCCAATCCAATCTGGTATCTCACCAGAAAACATATTCTCATCAAGTATAAGCGTCTGAAGGCTAGTAAGCGACGAGAGTTCCTGAGGAATGGATCCAAAGATGAAATTGGAACTCACATTGAGAATCTCTAACGAAGAGAAACGGTTGATTTTCTCAGGTAATCGACCCCATAACCCAAGGGACACAAGAGTTAAAACTTTAACATCAGGGAGCTTCACAAGAGTAGTAACAAATGAGTTTATTGAGAAACTCTTCGGTAACATATGAGTTCCTCTGTCTCCTATCATGTGAAGCTGAGTAACACTATCTTCATAACACATAACACTTAGAAAAGGGCTTGGCTCAGAATTGCAGAAATCTGTATAGTTGTTCCAGCTGTTCAACAGTTTAGGATAGTAGAGAAGCTGCTGTAATCTCAAAAGGGTTTGAGATTGAGATGACTGAAGCTGAGTAGAACCATCAATGAAAAATAAAAGCAGAACCAGAAGCCGAAACGGCACGCCACAAAAGAGTTTCTCCATAGCCACACAAAATGCTTGATAAACTCACATAAGTATCATCATCATCATCAGCACCTGCAAAGAGAGAAACCTTAAATTCAAGATACAATGTACTTAAAAGTTGAATTTGAACTCGGAACTGGGTCCATTTTCAAGATCTACTTTTTCATCTCTTTCCTCATCAATGCATTAAACATAAGAGAAGCTTATAAACCAACCTTCAAGTTTTAAGGCTAAATGAAAAGGTAATTACTGAAAATTAAAAAAGAGAGGATATTTTGCATGTGAAGTCCAGAAATACAGGAAGAACACAACACCTGGTTTACAGAATCTCTTCTTTAAGACACCTAGCAGAAAGAGGAGACGCAGGAAACTTTTAACCACGATTTTCCTGGAAAAAAGTTAGTTTCTTCAGAAAAAGAAGAATGAGAAATGAGAAGACAAATCGTTTCCTTTGAGATGAAGAAATACCTCTGCAAACATATGAAGGAACTGTAAAAGGAATATTG
Organism: Lepidium sativum; assembly: GCA_023374145.1. NCBI lineage: Eukaryota > Viridiplantae > Streptophyta > Magnoliopsida > Brassicales > Brassicaceae > Lepidium > Lepidium sativum. The sequence continues at coordinate 47,210 of JAKUCM010002836.1, read as the reverse complement.
ATTTTATTAAAAGAAAAAAGTAGCAACTTGAATTTAAAGAAGAAAGTGTGAAAAATCCCAAGAAAATCCTCTCTTCATCACAGGAAAATTCCTCAAGGGAGCTTATAAACATTTAAGAATCTTTCTCACGAGTGATTATTAATTTTATAAAGACAAAACAGAGAATAGTCTGGGAACAATAAAGTATTACATTTTGTATTGAAAAAACAACAAATAATACATTTGGAAAATCAGTGTAAAAACATTTTAACAACCATACGATTTAAGTAAACTGTCAGTGGCTAACGACAGAGAGTTTGGTCCTCCTCTCTATACACGAGACGAAGACAACAATACATTCTTGTAACAAATTATTTAAAAATAACGAAATATACTTCTTTTTTTGAAAAAGTGTTCACGTGCATTGTTTACAAAAAAAAAACTCAAAAAAAAACTCACAGGCTATGGCCGACAATATCTTAATGATATAATTGGATTTTACTATTTATGCAGTACAAAAAAAGAATTATTCTTTGAAGATAACGTCAAAAGAAAAAACCTAAGCATTAAATATGTTCAGATTGTATTATCACTTATGGAAAAAATAAACCCACTCGAGCCAAAGCTGTGGGCAAGAAAGTAAAAAGATAAAAAGAAGAAGTAAAGATCGGAGAATATAATTCTTTAGGGCTTATAAAGCTGTGTTTTGAACTTTTAAGTTTCATATAGATATTACTAGTTTAAGACCTTGAAGTAGAAATCAAAGTATAAGCAAAATGAATAGAGTCAAAACATAATAAGTTCAACAACTTACATAAGATTCTATCAAATTTTGGCTTAAAACCAAACCGAAGCAGACCGAATCAAACCAGATCCATGCAGAAATGAATTAAATGTGAAAAGAAAAGTGAAGTTGTGGCACAGACTGTAATGTAATCTATCATATCGCACGATGTCATCTCTTTCACAAAGATCACATCACACTTTTTAAGTGACACATGTGGGTCCCATTCTTCTTCCTTCATTATCTTTTTATTCTTTAATAAGAAACCAATACAGTATAATACAACAAATTAGCTCAACAAAAAACTACTAAATGTATTTTAGAATTTACAATATAAATTTTATTTATCTAATAGACTAATAATTCGAACAAAAATCAGATGTGTTGTTATATCTTAATGACTTTCTCTTGACCACTCACGTGCCCAAAGCGAATCCAATTCTTTTAAGATCTTTTTATTTTATTTTTATTTGGAGGTATATTACATAATACTTACAAATATAAGAAAACGAAATTTTGTCAAATTTTAGTCCACGTAGTTTATACATCGTCTTCACTTAGACTTTTTTGTGCATCGTATTCGAATAAATCTTTCAATTTGAATTTTCATGGTTCATTTTTTTGGTTAATTTTTGTTGTTTCTATTTGTCACGTATCTCAATAGTCAAAGTCATATTAAAAATGGTTTAAAATAAAAACAACAATGATTGGTGCATGCAGCTTAGAAACGACTGACCAACTTTGGAGTATATGAAATAAAATGTGGTTATTTCCAAATTCCGATTGATCATATGTTATGTCTTGCTTTTTTCACATATATAGACAATTAAAATTACATTAATTGTAGAAAAGGGAAATAAATGAATATGATATATATCAGATTAATTAAGACGTACATTTGAAGGTGTGTGTCATTTTCGTCTTGAGGTGTCTAATTTATTAGGTTAAATGGTTTGTTCAGCGTTAGATTTATTGCGTTTTGTTAGGTGAGTCGTAATCGTGAAGTGATCATTTGCTAAGTTATTGATCAAATCCTCTAACCAATAATATGCAATTCTATTCTAATTTTTATTTTATTTTTTAGTACATTATTCACAATACTAATATTGTAAGATATTAAGAGTTTTGCAAATAGCATGTGTCATCTTTAATCTATGATCTGTAACAACTAATGACACATGTTGTTTTCCAATTTATTTATCTGTATTTGTCCATTTCGATCTTTGTTTTTCTTCAGCAGCCAGATTAAATTATGATTGCAAAATGCCAAATGGTAAAATGAAATCTCTGGTTGTGTCCAGATAATAAGTGGAGGTTTTTGCAAGAGATTTTATTTTTTATTTTTGGTTACATTAGTGTATGTATCCTTATAAATTTACATTTATAAAATATTGCGTTTGGGACAATGTTACTCGTTGCATAGCCATCATCATATAAAACATTGACGTCAAAATCCAGAAATTAATTGACCCAATAAATATGGGTTAAGTTTCAAATGGAGAATTTCTCAAGCAACGACTAATTACAAAATTTTAGCCCCTAAACTTTTAGCTAGTAGACCACATCTATAGTTAAAATGTAGATTTTAGCTTCACTTGTACCCAAAGAAGTTAAAACTAGCAGCAACAACCAGAATCTAGTCTCTTATAACATGTAATAACAATACCAATCATCAAATTTTCTTACTCTGTTAATAATAAATCAAACATACAAAGGATATCTTGATGAAGATTAGTAATCCCAATCTAAACAAGAGTGACTGTATCACGTCTCAGAAGGCAAGGACCAGGATCATAAATGCACCAAATACATTCTTTACATATTCCAAATTTACTTTTTGATTTGTAATCTCTGTCTGTCCTAAAAACAGCAAATGTCGCTCTATGTTCAGGCCACTTGAAAGTGCAAGTCAATCTTGTTGTTTTGCAGAAGTTAATACGAAACTTGAACTCAAAACTTTGTCCATAAAGGACATCTCCTATCCCTAAATCTCTCTCTTTGTTCATGCAAATGTCAATAATCCATCTATGGATAAAATAATATTCATCAGATGGTGATAATTGGAGTATATGTTGGTATATAAAACTGTAATCATGTATTTAGTTGCAGGTTCAATTGAAGTAGAGCGTTGTTCTTGAACAATGGCTCTATTGCCATCTTTTGCTAAAAGGCAATCTTAACTACCACCCTCTCATTTTCATTTTCTTTTTCATTTTTTTTAATACTAAAAACTTTGTTAAAAGACAAAAAATTGTAGGAGTTTAGGTTAATTACAAGTTTGCCATACCTGTATCCGGTCCAATTAAAATTCGGCCCAATTAAAATCCACCCAAATTCTAACCCGGTCCACTTAATACCCGACCCGCGCAACTAAACCCTAAATCTCCAATCACTTTCTTTCGTTCTTCTCTTCTTCTTCACCGAGGAAGACAAATTTGGATCGACGGCGAGAGTAGGGAACGATAGACGATTCAAAGAGGTCAAAAGGTAAGTAATCTATCTCTAAATCTTTCTCTATCAAATTTTCTATGCCTTTTCACGATTTTGATTCTAAAATTAGGGATTTTGGTTGTTTTTGAGATTTCTTCTCATCTTCTTCGATTTTGCTTCTGGGGGTCGATCTGTAAAATGTGGTTTTGTTTTGTTTCGTGTGTTCAGTGATGGTTCTAATAAGAGATGCTACTGGGGTACGTGACACAAAAGTGAAAAATAAGAAGAAGGGTAAAGGTAAGGGTAAGATGACTAAGACGAAGGATTTGGATAAGAAGAACGAAGAAGAGATAGTAGAAGACAAAGTAGACAAAGTAGACGAAGTATATGCTTCAGGCGATGGAGAGGAAAATGACGATGATGATACTGGAGAGGAAGGATAGAGCAGTAAAGAGGAAGATGTAAACACGCGTAAGGTACAACTCGGACAACTAGGAGAATTATGTATTATTATCGAGTTTGGTACCATTATTACATCTAAGATCAACAGTAAACTTTTGTTTTTGTTTATTTATTTATTTTGCAGGATATATCTGATGATGTTTCTGTTGAAGGAGATAATGATGAAGAAGATGAAATGAGTGAGGTACATTTAATAACAACTAGGACATTTGTGTATTGGTACAATTAGTACAATTAAGAACATGTATAGGTCTTTTTATGGTACAAGTGGTACAACTCTGGTACTGGTACAATTGGTACAACTCGTATCATGGTACAAGTGGTACAACTCGAGATATGGTACAAGTGGTACAAGTATAAGTTCTGTTTATGGTACAAGTAGTACAAGTATTGACGAATTAATGTATTTTTTTTAATATATTTGCAGGATATTTCTACTGATGATAGCTCTGATGATGAGGAAGATTCCCGCCCACTGCAGCCAGAGAAAATGTATTTGAACCAAGTCAGTACACCAAATCTGTTAGGATAATTACAACGTGTAATGTGCAACATGCGGTGGAGTTTCTAGAACAATTTCCGGTAGAACTAAAATGGTTTAGGTTGGGTTGTGGGTAATGGAACCTAAGCAATAAATCCTACTTGTAATCTGAAACCAACGAGAGTTAAGACCTTTAGATTGTTAGTAGAGGGGTAGATTCAACGAGAGTTGGTTTATCTTTATTTATGTTCAAACCAAGAATATGATCAGATTAGTTCCTGAATAGTTTCCCTGACAAGAATTCTAACTCCTGAATGAATACCCGACATCTGATTGCTTTAGTTATTTGATTTCATTCGCGTTTAAGTTGTTAGTATTTACTTCTCTAATTTTGATTTATATAGCTTGCAATTCGATATCGAAAGTGTAACCTGGTTCCCTGAGGAATTCGACCCCTAAGTACTATTACATTTGTTGTGCACTTGCAGTAGGATATAAGGTTAAAGCTCATAGTATCGGATATTCTTTTCCAATCTTCTCTTCCAATAATGTTTTGGAGAGAGGCAACTATGATTGCAGCTCACTTAATAAATCTGACACCTAGTTCAATACTCAATGGTAAGACTCCATATGAAGTTCTTCGTGGAAAGAAGCCAGACCATAGTCATCTTCGTGTTTTTGGATCAATATGCTTTGTTCGTCATTCTAAGCCACACAGAGATAAGTTTAATTAGAGAAGCAGAATGTGTGTCTTCATTGGGTATCCTTTTGGACATAAAGGTTGGAAAGTTTTTGACATACATCAAAACAAATATATATAATCTCACGAGATGTTATTTTCATGAAGATGTTGACCCTTTTGCAGATAAATCTACAAATGACATCACTCACTGCATCACCACTGCGTCCATGGATAAAGATTGGTTACCCACAATGTGTTCGACCACGAGAAATGATGCAGACAGGGGGAGTCTAGCTGTTGCAGTGTCTCCAAATATTAGTTCAACTAATCCTACAGTTTCAAGAGAATAGTCTACTATGGCTAATGAATTACTTAAAAATTCTGCTGCACCGACTGATACAGAAATTGTTGTGGATGCTGTTGATAAACGTTCTACATGTGAGATACATGTAGTGTCATTATCTACTGAAGAGCCTTCAGTTCAACTAGTAAACGTTAATTCTCTATCTGCAGTGCCTTATACTGCAACTGCACCATCTTGCAAACATGTGAGACGCACATCTCGCATTCCACAACCAAGTGTCTGGCTGAAAGACTATCATGAGTACAATGTTAAATTTGACTCGACACTGTCTGATATTGAGGGAAACAATACAACTTCAACTCTTTATCCACTCACAAGTTTTATTTCTGATGAGAAATTGTCGGATAGTCACAAGTGAACAACACATTTCTTCATGGTGATCTAGAAGAAGAAGTATACATGAAGTTGCCTCCTGGTTTTCGACATTCTCATCCGAACAATGTGTGTCGTCTAAGAAAATCTCTTTATGGATTGAAGCAAGCTCTGAGATGTTGATTCAAGAAATTATCAAACTCTCTTCTCCGTTTTGGCTTCACTCAGCCATGTGATGACTACTCCTTCTTCTCATAAACAAAGAATGATAAAGAATAAGTTTTGGTCTACGTTGATGATCTTCTAATCACAGGATATGACAAATACTTTGAGCATAAATTTAAAGACTACCTTACTAATTGTTTTTCAATGAAAGATTTGGGGAAGTTGAAGTATATTCTGGGAATAAAGGTGAGTATAAGTAAAGACGACATTTATCTTTCTCAAAGAAAGTATGGTCTAGATATTATTGCAGATTGTGGACATATAGGTTCCATAGCTGTTTCAACTCCTTTGGAACAAAATCAGAAACTTGCAGAAGATGATGGTCCATTGTTACCGGATCCGACAACATAGAGACGCCTAGTGGGACGTTTAATTTACTTGACCAATACACGACCAAATTACAATTATTATGTTCATGTCTTGTCACAGTTTATGCAGAATCGAAGGGAAGCTAATTGGACTGCAACACTATAAGTGGTCAAGTACTTGAAGAGATCACCAGGTACAGAAATTCTCCTCAATTATGATTCAGATCTCTCTCTAACAATATGGTGTGATGCAGATTGAGCATCATGTTCTCTTACAAGATGTTTTTAAGTGCATATGTCGTAATGTTGAGTGCTCCCCCTGTCACTTAGAAGACTAAGAAGCAATATATAATATCTCATTTCTCAGCTAAAGTTGAGTATAAATCCATGGCAGCCACACTTAGAGCAATAAAATGGTTTAGACGTTTGTTAACAGATTTGGGAATTGCTTATACTTCACCACCTCGTATTTTCTGGGACAACAAAGCTGCTATACATATAGCTTCAAACCATGTGTTTCATGAACGAACAAAACACATAGAATTTGATTGTCACTCAATTCGTGATGCTGTCAAGGATGGAATCATAAGTTTACAACATGTCAACTAGTAAGAAACAACTTGCAGATATTATGACTAAAGCTCTAGGACATGATCAGTTTCAGGTTCTCTTAACCAAGTTGGGTGTTCTAAACATTCACACTCTAACATGAAGAGGAGTATTGTATATAACGTTGTAATCATGTATTTAGTTGCAGGTTCAATTGAAGCAGAGTGTTGTTCTCTGTCTTGCACGAGTGTTGAATAAAAACACAATAGGGTCCAATTCCTTTTAAGTAGATTAGTTGGTTATTGTGTAAACCAATGTAAACCGAGACTTAATGTCTATAAATTGTAAACTCAATTAATGAATAAGGAAGTTGGTTTGATTCAATTCGATAGTGATGATTTAAAGATAAGTAAGAATAAAAGTAGCGCAAGAATGAAAATATTATTATTTGTTAAAAGAACTATAGGATTTTTTAAATTAATATTTGGATTGATAAATACAATTTATGACCTAAATTTCTTATAACTCTAGAAAATATTACATATGGATTACACGATTTCGATGGAGAAAATAGCACTTGATCATTTAAGTAAAAGAACACTGAATATGTTTAACATTAAGTGAAGTAATATTTTTTGTTATATTTGTATCTATAGATAAAAGTAATATTATTATATTATTTCATAAGTCATTTTTCAGTTTAATAATTAATTTTTTCTTGTTTTCTTTTTTACTTGAAAAATTGGTGAAATGAGATCTCTAGTGTCCAATTGTGACAAATTAGGGTATTTGTGAGAGGTTTGTCCTTTTAAATAAATTCGTAAAGTTATGGATCTACTTAGGAATTACTATAAAATAATGGGGCCAAATACAAATTTTTGTCTCTGTATACCTTCTTCACTCTAGTCTAGACACTTTACCTAAGGAGATCGGTTCAAGTTTTCAACTTTTGTTGCCTTGAAAATCGATCGCCGGTTCCTTCAGTACGCCGTTCACATTCTCCAGCAACATCCGTCCAATTTACATTTGGCTGAAAAGCATGAGGTATATCTTCGAATTCTAGGGTGTTTTAAATTTACTCAAAGGAATTATAAACCTCGAATTCGATTTGGATATGTTGGCTCGCGTGATTTGTGATCTGACGTTGACCTCCTCGTCATATTTTCTCTAATTAGACCAGAGAAAGCTATTGTATTTTACTTCTTTGACTAAAGGGTTTGGGTTTTTCATTCGTTATATGAATTCATTAGTTATATAGGGAGTGGTGTTCTTTGTGATGAAGAGAGTTGTGTTGCACAGACCTTACAACTTCTTTGATTATGATTTCCGAAGAAATTATCCAGATCGTGCACTTGTTTCAGTTTCAGATTGTTTGATTGGCTTTCAGCATTCATGCTTAGAATGTATAAAAGCATCGAATTTTGTATTACTTGTCAAGTCCAAAAATTGAATTTTTTCGGTGTTAATCTTCTCTTTTGGTATGTGATTTGGGTCGTATGTTGCACAAAGTTCACTGAGTAGAGTAATAAAGTATAGTACAACTGTTGTTTTCACCTTGTATGCAGTCGTAACCCGGAGGTTCTTTGGGCTCAGCGTTCTGATAAGGTTTACCTAACTGTCGCCTTACCTGATGCAAAGGACATTTCAGTCAAGTGTGAGCCTCAGGGTGTATTCAGTTTCTCTGCCCTTGGTGCTCAAGGCAAGCGCTTTGAATTCAGCTTAGAGTTACATAGGAATATAATGCCAGTAAGTGCCATTTCCTCGCTTCCGAGTTTTATAACGTTTACACATACTTCTTTTAACTAATGTCCTATGGTATGTAATATGTATGATGCAGGAATATAAGCAGAATATAGGGCTAAGGAACATCATATTTTCGATTCAGAAAGAAGAGAAAAGCTGGTGGTCACGACTGCTAAAATCGGAAGCTAAACCTGCACCTTACATCAAAGTTGACTGGAATAAATGGTGCGACGAGGATGAGGAGGGAAACTGTAAGTTGAAGAAACTAAATTTACAAGCCAAGTTCTCTTTTCAGCTCAATCTCTAGGGGAGAATCCAAAAATATTCTTATATTACTTTGAAAAGATCCAGTTTTTACTCTTTTTCTGGATGAGCACTTACTCACCTTGCCATATCTCTTGTTCTTACACACTAGATTAAGTAAATTTACACCAATTTTGCAGACAACGGATCTTAGTTTTGTCTTACAAAGTGGTCTGATTTCTTTCGTCATTTCTAACTATTGACTTTTATTTGCTTTGGTCTCAGCTGAAACGGCCTCTGATGATGAGAGTGCAGTAAGTGTTTTCTCAAATGATCACTTATTTCTTTGTACTGCAGCTTAGTAAAGCCACCCTGTTTGATTAGTTTCCCTCTTTATGTTCATAGTTTGTTGATCAAGATGGCGAAAGCAGTGATGACGATGGATTGCTCTGTAAGTTTCAACATTCTTGATCTTCTTACCGTAATGATATTTGTAACATATCACAAATTACATATATGAATACCTGCAAGTATAGACTAAGTGGAGATTGATGGATATTATTGTTCTATAATGAATTCAGTTCTTGTTGGTACCAAATATAAAACTGAACTTTCCTGTTGACCTCTCAATATATACTTTGTCCTTTTGTGATTACTGACCTTAAGCATTATATTTGGCCAGATCTTCCTGATCTGGAAAAGGCAAGAAACAAATAGCTTAACCGCAATATTAACCAACCAACTCAGTTTCTGAAGCTGAAGATGATGTAAAAGACCAAGAGCTGAAGCAGAGTTGTTTAGTATGATCCGGTTTGTTTTGTACCTGACTAACAAGTGCCTGCGGTTTACTCGGGTTAACCTCTGAAATCAGCTAATTTTCCAGTTTCTCTGACGGAATCTACTTTTTTGTTTTGTTTTGTTGGTCCACATCTGATACGTTTTCTAGGTTTGGTCCGGTTAGAGTTCGATATGTAAACTCTACCAAGAGTTGTAACTAGTAAGTCATGTAAGCACTGGACTCGAATTTCATTTCATTAGCTCTTATTAAAATGTGAAGCTTGTGCTTTATATAGTTTGTGTGTGTTTAGATCTATATTCTTTTTTTTTTTTTTTTTTTTTTTTTTTTTTTTTTTTTTTTTTAGAGTGTGAATTTGAGATATGTTGGATATCGTGAAGAAAAAGGTAAAATATTAAATAATCTTAGTCCAAACCAAAGAATATTCGTACTAGTAGTCTAGTAGTACTTGTACGTAAGTCGAAAAGAAAACAGAATATTCTTTACTCAGATAGTTAATCATTTTATACTTGACTTCTTAACATGCATTACACACATTGAATCATCGTTAAAAGTTGGATATTCTGTCAACATATATCGAATATAAAGTTTGAAATTTCAATGTTTGGGCACCAAATATCGGAATCAAGAAACAAGAATATGACCAGCTTCTTTTCTATTTTCACTGTTACATATACAATCTTGACGGAAGTATTGAACAATGAAGACTAACATTAATAATTAAATCGATAATATTTAAGTTATATTCTAAAATATTTTAATTAAATCAGAATAAGAATCAAACTTTTTATTTGATACTAAAATAAATCATGAATTGAACCACCTACTTCTGGAATTACAACAAACATGTAAACAAATCAGATGTTTGGGTCATGAATAGATGTTTAACATCGATTAGCAACGACTTAAGTATCTTACCAAATACAATGCTTTATCCAATGAGTAAAAAACAATGGTATTTTGGTGTTGATTCACCAGAAGAATTAAACAAAGAAGCCAAAAAATGGATGTAATCTCGTAATCCTTTACCTACTTAGTTTACCAAACAAATCTTAAGTAGTTATACTGACTCTCAAGACGCAGCCGTTTAGGAGAAAATAGTGAAAAAAACAAAATTGTAAAGCCTACCAACTCCAAGCGGGGCCCATCCACCAGTCCCGCTACCTCCTTCTCCTCATACACCAACTCCTTCCTTCCCTTCACGCTTTTATTCTTATTTTTTCCGTCACTACCTCAACAATAATTAATCTATAACTGTGTTTTAAACATTATACGAAACCACACATTTGTTAATAATCAAAATTTCACTCAAGAAAACTTAAACATTAACTACTATTTTCCAAAACTTATTTTCCTATTTCTTTATCTAACAATTTACTCAAACAAACTTTATTCATACCATAAACTTCATACCTTAAATTTCTTTTTAATCTATTATATGTAATAGATAAGTATCAAACTTTTGATTTTAAAATCATTAATTAAATCATATAAAAATAGCTTCCTATTTCATTATTATTTACCTTTTTCATTATTGCTTACTAAAACTATAATCTATTATTTTTTGTGGATCCCATATAGATTTTACTAAGTTCCATATTATTGAACAATTTTATTAAGGTTGATGCTCGAACTTATGATGTCTTGGGACTATGAGAAGGGTTTTTACCACCTTTTCTACCGCGTTCCGACAAATTATAGTCTATTACTTATTTTCAAAATATTTAACATAATAATTTTATAAAGGAAAAATGTCAATTTAACATTGTATTCGCCGAAAGTAGTTGATTAAACATTGAACTTTGGATGTAGTTGATTAAACCTTCAATTTCTTTTTTGACTTTTAAAAAAACTTCAACTTTGCGTTGATTAGGCAAATTAAACCTTTCTTTAGTTTATTTAACGAAAATAATAAACAACATTTAAGACCTGTTAATCTTCTCAGTTGGTGAAAACACAACGTTTTATTTTAGGTGAGTCATTTCTCTTCAAAACCCTCGACGAAGAACAAAATTGAAAAGGGATCGAAATCCCTAACTTCTTCGAATCTTGAATCATCTCTTCGATTTTCAGTTCTATTTGTCATCAATTTTTCATTTTCTATGTTTCTTCCCTTATATTCGTCGATTTCTTCTTCTCGTTTCCTTCCAAGTGTGATTGTGGATTAGATGTTAAAATCTTAACACCAAGGAGTAAAGACAATTCTAGTAGGCATTTTTCCAGTGCTAAAAAGGTGTAAGGATTTATGTTCTAGTGAGTTTAGAATGTCTTACTGCATATTTGTTGTGAATTTCTGTTAAATTTCTTTGTTTTTGCGAGAAACATTTGTTTAAATGGGTTAAGGATGTTGTTTATGAAGAGATCGAAGCTACTTTACCAAAAGTAGAAGCAATGGGCATGAAATTGATTCAAAAATACTGAAGTTGAGGCACTGAAAGTAGTGATCAAAGGTCTAAGGAGCCATTAAAATAAGAGCAAAATTACCATGAAAGAATTAAACATGAAGACTAAATGGTTGTTGGTTATGTTTATTTTTCATAGTTATGTTATTGTTGTCCTTGTAAGGTATTTAGTTGAAGGGAAAATCATGTTTAACTCATCCATGTAATGCACTAGATTTGCTTAGTTCACTCAGATTTCACTCAAAAAATCATGCAATGATAATTGATTTAGTTTACTTTTTTTATCATTTGTTCTTTGTGTTAACAAATAGAAAGAAAGATAAATAATAGTCTTTTATAGTAAATATAAGTATAAAACTAAAAATTCATAGAGAAGTACATAATTAAACATTGAAATAAAAAACAAATATTCAAAGAACTAATGTCAAACGAAACATATGAAATTAGACCATTACATAGTCTTATACAAAACATGAAAATGGGACCATGAAGTAGTCTTGGATAGAACATGAAACTCGGACCATGAAGTAGTCTTGTACAGAACATGAAAATCGGACGATGAAGTAATATTTGATAGAACATAAAAATTGGACCATCTGCTACCAATATGGTAGAATTTGATGCCCATGTGTTCCTTGTGTATTTTGGCTGACTTGTATCTCCTAAGTGTCAACATGATACATAACAAAGAAGAATAAGTGACAAAAACATAGACAACATACCACAAATGTAAAGAAGCAATATAAGTGTAATATTTAAACCTCATTCTTCCTAGTTCCTTGGTCATCCTTGTTTCCTTTTTAGCTCACTCTCTCGTCTGTCATTCTTACAATAATTCTTATTGTGTCATTCATCTTTATAATTGGAACATGTTATCACTCTTAGACAATAATTTAGTCTTGAAGTACTCGACGAGGTTAGTGCAGATTCATGTTGTCCCTTCTTTCTAGCATAATTGGAAAGCTTACCTGGATTGCCTCTTCTAAATGGCGGTGGAAAAACTCTCAATATGTTTATTCATGGCCACAACATCATCCCTTGTACATGCCAAATACCATATTTTAAGTATCACGCCAATACCCACTTACATAGATTTCTACTTTTTGTTTAGTCTTAATTATAACAGCAGCTCCAAGAGTACATGGAATTCCAGTCAGGTACCACTTCCTACAGCCACATGTGTAGTCATTCATGTATACTCTATAGCTATTTCCAGCTACATCAACCTCATACATATTGTTTCTAGCAAAAGGAATTGTGAAAGCTTGAAACCTTGAATCATTCTTTCTATTTAAACATGAGCTCTCTTAGTAAACCTTGTCCTCAATTTACCAGCCAGTTTGAAACACTTTTCTGTCCTAACCATTGTTTTCTTTCTAATGTTTTCTAACATTTCCAAAAGTGGCTTTTTCCTACTTTGCCTTATCGTTCCATTAAACGATTCACTCAAGTTGTTCAATATATCACTCGAGAAGGTACATACTCTAAAAAATGCCTTAGCCCAAGTCTCAGAACGTAGCTTTTGTAGAGTTAAATGGGCTTGAGGACTGTTCATTCTCAAAGCCTCCATATTGAGATTATTCTCCTTGAGTATAGCTACATGAAATCCTCCAAAATAGACGTTGCAGTTCCATATCATGATTGTCTTTCTTCCAATTATCCATAATGTGTCTTGCACATTGTAGATGCTCAACATATGGAAGGAAATTATGGACTACCTTTACCAATCCCTGCATAAAGAAGTAAGTATGCAAGTTTCAGACTTAATATATAAACAAATTTAAAATTAGAAACCAACATCACTACAATACATATCAAGCTCAATCATACACACAAACTTAACAACAGAAACATACTGAACATATAGACAAATTAAATATGTCAACTCTAGATTCAAAGCCAAAACTCTAATGAACCACTCCCAGTTGTTGTCATTCTCAATCTTGAGTACGACCCATGCTATAGGCACTATTCTATTATCCCCATCCATTCATATGGTAGTTAGTAATGTCCCACTTGAGAAACACTTCATCCAAACCTATAATTGGCCTACATGTATCTTTCCAAGCTTATCGTTACGAATTAAAACAAATAAAGAGACGTAAATCTTTGTTTGCTTCCTATCGTATGTCTTGGAATGGTCTCAATCTCGAACACAAAATTCTTGTTTGATTGCAACACTTCTGATAGTATTAGATTCTGTCAAAATGTGCCTAATGACTTGCTCTCCTTTTTTTTCAAGTCTTGTCTTCGCTTTCGCACATTAATATTCACTGACAAGAAAGCCATAATCATGGAGGATTTCATCTGCCTTTTGATGCTTTGTACTCTTCATATTCTTTCTCAACCTATTTTCAAACAACCAAACGATTGTCTTTTGCTTCAACCGTGTGATGTAACCTGTCTTCATACAAGTATGATCATCAACAAACACTTTAATCTTGTAGCCTTTTCTCGTAAGAGCAGTACAATATCCATGGATAGCGCCTATCAGAACATTTGGCTCCTACTCTATCGAACTCAAATTTATACAGCTTATGTCAAAACAAGACTTCAATGAGTACCTCAGTATCACTATTTTGACTTTTGAATTGAATGTCTTTCCTAAACGTAGATACACACATTCTTCCTCTGTTTCATTCCCCTCTCCAGTGTCATTAACATCTTCTTTATCTTCATCAGATGAAAAAGGGTCTGGAATCTTATCTTCATTCGAGATATCGTCTCCACTATCATCTTCATCACTATCACCTTGAGCTTTAGCTTCTCTCGCAGCTTCCGCAAACTCAGACTCGAAATCATCACATTCTTCTTCATGAACTCCCAATCGATCTCTATCTTCTTCAACAATTGCCACCTCTATTCCATCTTCTTCAACTTCATTACCTTCACACTCTTCTCCTGTTTCAGATTCACTTAGGCGAGTCGATTCATTAACACGCTCAACCTCTCTTTGCCTTTGGATCTCGTTTTTGCGTCGATGCAGCTTGATTATATTCTGGGAAGTAGATGACAACGGCGGCGGTGACATGCGACGAGTTTCATACTTTTGTTGTACCATCGTCGAGACTGAGAATCAAAATGAAGAACACTCATGAAACCAAATTCGATTTAGGGTTTCAAATTGAGGATTTCGTGTGTTTCAGAGTAATGAAGCGTTGTGTTTTGAGTCATTATATGTCTTAGATTTGGCAAAAACAAAGTTATAAAACGCTGTATTTTGATAACTGAGAAGATTAACATATCTTAAAGGTTGTCTATTATTTTCGTTAAATAAATAAAAAAATTTATAAATAAAAAAACAAAAATTTAAAAATTTAATCAATTTTATTTAAAATTTAATTTTTAATCAACTACTTTCAATAAATATAATATTAAAATGACATTTTTCTAATTTTCTAATAGCTTACAAACTTTTAGGAGTCTCAAGTCATCGAAACAATTAATTTATTATTGAACTCATTGTTACAAATAAAACGTATAATTTTCAAATGTTTGTACATAATTGACCATCACCTTATTTTTTCATTTTTCAACAGATACTGAGTTAAAAACGTGCTAAATACATGTATTATTATACGGCTCATTTATATTTATCATAGTATTTTAATTAATATACGGTGATTTTGAATGTGTGTGTATTTATATATTAAATTTAATAAAAAATATTCCAAAACCACCAGGGAGAGAAGAGAGAGTGAACGATGTACAATTTGATTTGCTATAAATAGCTAACCGCATATGCACTCTCCATTGTCGCTCTCTCTTCGATATCTCTGTTCTCCGATTCTATCTCCTTGAGGTACGTTCCCGACTTTCCATGGCTTCCGCATAACTATTTCTCTCTTTCCTATTCGCTCTCTTATTTAGCCTTCGTTCTTTCGTTTTCCTCTCTGACCTCCAACCCATTTCAATTTTCAATTTTCTCTGATTTCGTTTCTTCCCGTCGTGAATTATTTTACTTACATCTAATTCGGTGAGTTACTTTATTATGTCAATCATTCACAGATCTGGCTAGCTTTTTAATTTGATCAGATTTGTAGGATCTAGCACCGGAACAGCTCTTTTTCTTTTAGTGGTTGTGATCATCTTTAAACGATTTGTTTCTAGGATTTCTGCGTTCGATCCGTTTGATAGTACCTCTGGCTTCGAGATTCTCGATACCTGGAAATTGTTTGTTTCATCTTAAAATCTTAGACTCTTGTTTTCAGTAGACTTATATCAATTTAAATTCAATAAGTGCGACAAATACTGCAAAAAGTTTTTATTTTTTTTCTTACTTTGGTTCAATGATTGAATGTTAAAGCCGTCTTTAGTTAATGGCTTTTATTATTAAATGCGAGGATAAGTTTACGTTTTTAGGATTATGCTTTCGGCCTGGTGGCTGATTTTGATTTTGTTTGTGGTTAAATATAGGTAAAAAACAAAAAACAAAAAGTCAAAATGGCTTCCCACATTGTTGGATATCCTCGTATGGGCCCTAAGAGAGAGCTCAAGTTCGCATTGGAATCTTTCTGGGATGGCAAGAGCAGTGCTGATGATTTGCAGAAGGTGTCAGCTGATCTCAGGTCCGACATTTGGAAACAGATGTCTGCAACTGGGATTATGTACATCCCAAGCAACACCTTTTCTCACTACGACCATGTGCTCGACACCACCGCCATGCTCGGTGCTGTTCCACCTAGATACGGATATACCGGTGGTGAGATCGGGTTGGATGTTTACTTCTCCATGGCCAGAGGAAACGCCTCTGTTCCGGCTATGGAAATGACCAAGTGGTTTGACACCAACTAGTGAGTTTTCTACCCTTTTATCTTGTGTGTTCTTCCACTGATATTGTTCTTGATTTGTGAGTTGTGTTGTTAACGTAATTTTTTGTTTGTTGAAGCCACTACATCGTCCCAGAGTTGGGCCCTGAAGTGAAATTTTCTTACGCATCTCACAAAGCTGTGAATGAGTACAAGGAGGCCAAGGCGGTATGCACCATCACTCACTAATATTCCCCTTTGAACATATCCTTATTTTCTGTCTACTACTGAAAGTTGTAATATGACAATGCGGTGTTGTTGATGCAGCTTGGTGTTGAGACCATCCCTATTCTTGTTGGCCCTGTCTCTTACTTACTTCTTTCGAAGCTTGCAAAGGGTGTTGACAAGTCATTTGATCTTCTCTCTCTTCTCCCCAAAATTCTCCCAGTCTACAAGTAAGAGATGTAATAGTCAACTGTCTTTTTGACGGTGTGAAATATTTTTCTGACACACCTTTGGAATGATGATTCTATGCTCAGGGAAGTTATTGCGGAGCTCAAAGCAGCTGGTGCCACCTGGATTCAATTTGATGAGCCTCTATTTGTCATGGATCTTGAGGGTCACAAACTCCAGGCTTTTAGCGGTGCCTATGCTGAGCTCGAATCAACTCTATCTGGTCTAAATGTTCTTGTGGAGACCTACTTCGCTGATATCCCTGCTGAAGCATACAAGACCCTGACTTCCTTGAAGGGTGTGACTGCCTTTGGATTTGATTTTGTTCGTGGCACTAAGACCATTGACTTGATCAAAGCTGGTTTCCCCCAAGGCAAGTACCTCTTTGCTGGTGTTGTTGACGGAAGGAACATCTGGGCCAATGACCTTGCTGCCTCTCTTATCACCTTGCAGTCACTTGAGAGTGTTGTTGGTAAAGGTATTCTTTTTTTCCAGAATCATCTCTGTCATTTCCGTCTTGACACTCAATTAGAAGTGTATATCTGCTTTATTTCTTTTTTTCGTTAACTCGCTGGTTATATTCTTTGTACATTGGTGCAGACAAGCTTGTGGTCTCAACTTCTTGCTCTCTTCTTCACACTGCCGTTGACCTCATTAACGAGACTAAGCTTGATGCCGAAATCAAGTCGTGGCTAGCTTTTGCTGCCCAGAAGATTGTTGAAGTTGACGCATTGGCTAAGGCTTTGGCCGGTCAGACAAATCAGGTATTGCAAAAAACTCTTAAGATATGTTTCTGTAGTGAAGCTTAAGTTTTTTTATAAACATCATTACAATTCTTTAGTATGTCTCTCTTTCAGGCTTTCTTCGGTGCCAACGCTGAGGCTTTGTCTTCGAGGAGGTCTTCCCCAAGAGTCACCAATGAGTCTGTTCAGAAGGCTGTAAGTCATGTGTCAAACTTAAGCGTTATTCACGTTGAGTGCCCTTTATACGACAATATTTGTATTGATAATTCCTGTTATCCTAGGCTGCTGCTTTGAAGGGATCAGACCACCGTCGTTCAACTGAAGTTAGCGCAAGGCTAGATGCTCAACAGAAGAAGCTCAATCTTCCAATCCTCCCAACCACAACTATTGGGTCCTTTCCACAGACCGTGGAACTCAGGAGAGTTCGCCGTGAATACAAGGCCAAGAAGTTAGTCTATCTTATATTCAATCTTTCGGCACTAATCCTTTAAGCAAGTTTTGTAAGTTCATCGTGATGCTAACTGGAACTTCTTAATCTCTCTTCTAATAGAATCTCTGAGGAGGAGTACGTCAAGGCCATGAAGGCAGAGATCAAGGCAGTTGTAGACATTCAAGAGGAACTTGACATTGATGTTCTTGTTCACGGAGAGCCTGAGGTGAGTTTTTCTCTGTTTCTGAACAGTACTGTATACAATGTTCTGTTTCTGACTCGAGCCATGACATGACGACTTTGTAGAGAAACGATATGGTTGAGTACTTTGGAGAGCAATTGTCAGGGTTCGCATTCACAGCAAATGGATGGGTGCAATCCTATGGATCTCGCTGTGTGAAGCCACCAGTCATCTACGGTGATGTGAGCCGTCCCAAGCCAATGACAGTCTTCTGGTCCTCAACAGCTCAGAGCATGACCAAACGTCCAATGAAGGGTATGCTTACAGGCCCAGTCACAATTCTCAACTGGTCTTTTGTCAGAAACGACCAGCCTAGGCACGAAACCTGTTACCAAATCGCTTTGGCAATCAAAGACGAAGTGGAAGACCTCGAGAAAGGTGGTATTGGAGTCATTCAGATAGATGAAGCCGCACTTAGAGAAGGTTTGCCTCTCAGGAAAGCTGAACACTCTTTCTACTTGGACTGGGCTGTTCACTCTTTCAGAATTACAAACTGTGGTGTCCAAGACAGCACTCAGATTCACACTCACATGTGCTACTCAAACTTCAACGATATTATCCACTCCATCATCGACATGGACGCTGATGTCATCACCATTGAGAACTCTCGTTCAGACGAGAAGCTTCTCTCAGTGTTCCGTGAAGGAGTGAAGTATGGTGCTGGAATTGGCCCTGGTGTTTACGACATTCACTCCCCAAGAATACCATCCACAGAAGAAATTGCAGACAGGATCAACAAAATGCTTGCAGTGCTCGAGCAGAACATCTTGTGGGTTAACCCTGACTGTGGTCTGAAGACAAGGAAGTACACTGAGGTCAAACCAGCACTTAAAGCCATGGTTGATGCGGCTAAGCTCATCCGCTCCCAGCTCTCTAGTGCCAAGTGAAGAGCTTGAAGCCATAATTTCTACTCCTGATTTTTTCTTCATGGTTTGTGTCTGTTCAGTTTCAATAACTTTTCTTCCAAAAGAAAATATCTTTAGCCAAAATTAGGTTTTGAGGTAATGAAGTCTCTCGCTATGACTTCATCTTTTATATTTCCTTAAATTCAATGTTTTATGTATCTTCATTTTTACTAATGAAATATGCTTCTTTGTCTCTTGAACTAAGAATGCGAAGATATTAATTCATATACAAAATTGCAAATAAGGAAAAACTCTAAATTATACAAAATATGTTTGAAATTAAAGACAATAATAAAATTCACTTGATCACCGATACACTTCGCGACTAACAAAGAGATGTCATGATATCCAATCATAGATGTCCACGTCATCAGTTTGTGTCACGGGAGCTGACGTGTCACTCAAGTATTCATACTCTATAAAAAAATTAATTAATCAACTGAAAAATCCTTGAAAAATGAAGAACTTTTTGCAGAAAAGTCTAATACACCGAAATTAAACAAAATCATCAAAAAAATTGAAAGGCTAAAAAAAAAGTTTATTTTATTTCTGAAAAAGGTCGAGATTTATGGGAACAATGGCTCTATTGCCGCCTTTTGGTAAAAGCCAATTATAACTGCCACTCTCTTATTTTCTTTTTCTTTTTCATTTTTTTAATGTCTAAAACCTTGTTAAAAGACCAAAAAAATGTAGGAGTTTAGCTTAATTACAAATATGCCATACCCATATTCGACCCAATTTAAATTCGGCCCACATAAACTAAACCCAAATTCTAACCCGACCCTAAACCCGACCCGCCCAACTCTAAAACCTAAATCTCTATCGGCTTTTTCCCTCTTCCTCCATAATCGCGATTCTTCTCATATTCTTCATCGAAGAAGACAAACCTTAGATCGACGGCTTCCCGGCGAGTGTGGATTCTCGGCGATTCGAAGAGGTAAGGTATCTCTCAATCTTTCTCTATCACGATTTTGAATCTAAAATTAGGGATTTAGGGTTCGATTTCTTCTCATCTTCTCATCTTTTTGGAGATTTCTTTTCATCTTCTTCGATTTCTTTGTTTGGTTTCGTGTGTTCAGTGATGGTTCTAATTAGAGATGATAGTGGGATACGTGACACAAAAGTGAAATATAAGAGGAAGAGTAAGGGTAAGGGTAAGAGGACTAAGAACGATTTGGATAAGAAGAACGAAGAAGAGATAGTAGATGACAAAGTAGACGAAGTATATGCTTCAGATGCTGGAGAGGAAGGAGAGAGCGGTAAAGAAGAAGATGAAAACACGCCTAAGGTACAACTGGAACAACTAGGACCATTATTACATCTAAGATCAATGGTAAAGATTTGTTTTTTGTTTATTTATTTTGCAGGATATATCTCAAGATGTTTCTGTTGAAGGAGATAATGTTGAAGAAGATGAAATGAGTAAGGTACATTTATTAACAACTATGACATTTGTGTATTGGGACAAGTAGTACAACTAAGATCATGTATAGGTTTTTTAATGGTACAAGTGGTACAACTCTGGTCATGGTACAAGTGGTACTGGTACAATTAGTACAAGTATAAGTTCTGTATATGGTACAAGTGGTACAACTATTAACGAATTAATGTATCTTTTTTTGTATTTGGAGGATATTTTTACTGATGATAGCTCTGATGATGAGGAAGATTCTCGCCCACTGCAGCCAGAAAAAATGTATTTTGAACCAAGTCAGTACACCAAATCTGTTAGGATAGGAACAAGGTGTAATGTGCAACAGGCGGTGGAGTTTCTAGAACAGTTTCCGGCAGAACTAAAATGGTTTAGAGAGGATGAGCAGTTTAAGCATGTGTTCCACATGCCAATACAGCGAAATTACCAAGTACAAGGCATGTGGATGCTTATGCTACGCACAACTTGCGTCAAGGCAGAAAAAGAGTGATGGTTTTTGGTGAATGGAAGGCTGATAAGGTATTCTATCAGAGAGCACGCTCTTTTAACCGGATTCAATTGCAAAGAATATCCCGCGAACTGGGAGAAGTTGGGAGGTTTGGAATTTGCAAAAAGGGTGTTTAAGAAAAGTAAAGGAATAAAGATTGGAGAAGTTGAAAACATGCTCGAGAGCTTGAAGAACAAGAAGACCTCTGGGGACAGGAAGAAGTTGGCTGTCCTTTATTTTCTATGCAAGATATTGAAAGCAAAGAATAAGTATGAACCGACTATTGACACATTTCTTTTGAGAATTGTCAATGACTTGAGCGTTTGTGAGAAGTTCCCATGGGGTCGTTATACGTTCCATTATTGCATTGATGGGATTAAGGGGCTGGTAAAGAACATGAATGAAGTTGTGAAAGCAAAAGCTCAACCTGGATTTTTTGGATTCATTATCCCGCCTGAGGTAAAATTAATTTTATTTTGGTCCAACTGGTACAATTGTTTAGTTTTTATAGGTGGATATCGAGTTTTGATTATGACTTTGACTCATTGTACATATTCTGGCTTTTGAGTGTATTCGAGACCTTGGACAGAAATATCGTGAAGATGTAAGAGCAGATCCGGGTTGTCCAAGGATGTGCAAACGGAAGTTCGTTTACAATGACGGCAAAGGTCCTTCATTGGATGATATAAACACTATGCTCGGACAAACTAAGGTTAGTATTTATTAACGAACCTTGTATTATTTGTGTTTATCCCGAGTTTTAGTTTAAAATCAGGTGTGATAATTTCAGGTAATTACTAGCATCTTGGAACCTACCTTGGATGAGCAGGACTTGTTGAGGCGAAATGTTGAGGAAGTTAATGACGATGACATGTGTTTAGATCTGATAGTTAGAAGCTGGAGAGATCGTCTACTGGTGCAAAGGAAGAAAATATTCTGGAAAGGTTGGCTGGAAAAGGATGTCAAAGCTCGAGCTGCAACTCTGAGCATGATCCCTGTGGATGTGGATAAGAAGGGGAACCTTGTTGAACATCTTACTCTTGAATCTGTATAGGAAGTTGTCTTGAAAGAGATTGAGAAAGGGTTTGGGAAACTCATGGGGGCGCTTGGTGAAATGAGTAACAATGTGTTTGACAGGATTGGTGTTTTGGAAACAAATATGCATATTCTCCAGAAAAACGTGGTGGGTCAGAGAAGGGGTATTGATCCAGAATATGCATATTCTGCCACTCCCAACAGGGGATTTGTGTTGATCAATTGTGTGACACCAATTGAGGATATGGCACCAACTGAGGATGTGGCACCAATTGAGGTTGAGGAAGCAGGCGGTAGTGATAAGAATGAAGAAGGCGGCAGTGATGAGAGTGAAGAAGCAGGCGGCAGTGATGAGAGTGAGGAAGAAGGCGGCAGTGGTGAGAGTGAGGAAGAAGGCGATAGTGGTGAGAGTGAAGAAGAAGGCGGCAATGATGAGAATGAAGAAGAAGGCAATGGTGAAAAGAGTAATGATGAAGAAGGCGATGGTGAAAAGAGTAATGATGATGAAGATGGTGAAAAGATTGAGCAGGATAAAGGGACAAAGAGGAAGGACATAGATGGTGTAGTAGAAACAAGAGCAAAGCGGGTGAAAAGAGCACCAAATAGATATACACCCGGGGATCAAAAAAAGAAGCAGAACTGATATTTTGGTATTATGGAATTTTGGTATTATGAAACATAGGATATTATGGTATTATGGTATTTTTGGTATTATGAAACAACTTTGTTCGATTTATTAGGTTATTGTATTTTGGAACAACTTGGACATCTAAATGATTATATTTTAGAACAACTAGAACATTTAAATGATTATATTTTAGAACAAGTAGAACATTTAAATGATTATATTTTAGAACAGCTGTAACATTTAAATGATTATATTTTAGAACAATTAGAATATTTAAACAAGGAAAAAATGACAAGAAATCGACAAGTGAAAAAGAAAAAAATTAAATTGGAAAAAAAATTAAATAAAAAATTTAAAAAATATTCAAAATTTTTAAATTAAAATTAAAAAAATTCAAAATTTTTAAATTTTTAGAAATTTTGAAAACTCCCGCCACTCTTTGTTGATTATTTTTTTAAAATGGATGTATATGTACTTTGTTGTCCAGTTGTACAATGGTCCACATAGCTGTACTTTGACAGTTTTTTATTTTTTATGGATGGACTCTTTCCTAATTTAATTAACCGTTAAGATGTTTCTACAATACAGTATGTTTGAATTAATAGTATTCGTATGTTTCGCTTAGTAAATGTATGACAACTACATAAGAGTACTTATACAACACTAGTGTTTTCTGGAAAAACACTAGAAAATTCTCATAAAGTTAAAAAATTCTTGTTCTATTCATTTTAAATTTTTCATTATGTGTTTTGAAACTTTTACATTGTTTAGAAGAATTCCAATGGTACCAATCGAGACAAATTTGTATTAAATTGAACCAGTTGTACTAATTGAACCAACTGTACTAACTGAACCAATTGTACCAAACAAAACAAAGTTGTACTAAATTGAACCAATTGTACAAACTACCAAGTTGAACCCGTTGTACTAATCCGAACAGTTGTTCTCAGTTGGACCAACCGACAAATACACAGACAACATACAAGTTAAGAAATTAGTAATCTTTTGGCTGCAACCACCTCTCTCCAAGTTTATTCTAGGGTTGTACTTGTTCTTCTTCTTACGGCGACGTTCTCCGCATGATGGAAATCGCGTCTCTTGATTTCTACCTCGTTTTGGTACGAAATTAGAAGGTAATACGCCAAATTCTTGAATTTCTGTAGGAACACTCCACTCAGACTCATGTGGAACTAAATATATCGTTTTCTCATATGCCAATGACCAAGTCTGAGTAAAATAATATTCTGAGCAGAGATCATAGATTTGGATACTTTCTTCTCTCTCAGTTTCGGGCTTCCGCATAAAGTACCTACATGCGACTATTGCATGGACACACAGATACTTGTCTATATTTAAACATCTACAAGAACAAGTTCTTAATTTCAGGTTCACCACATACGACTTTCCATTGACTCCTTCAACATCATATTCAAGCCGGAAGCTGTTTAGCTCTCTCAACTTCAAACCTTTTGCAATTGCACATCGTGAGTGCAATATGTTCTCAACATAAGGTACCACTCTCTTGAAGTTCGGTGCACTAGAAGATGTTTTCCTATGTTTGTTAAACCATTCAGATATCTTCTCAACAATTGCATTAATCATAGGTAGTAGGGGGTAAGCCCTTGCTATTCTGAACACATTGTTCATTGATTCCGCTAAATTGCTAGTGTCTATTTGTACTTGTCTCCCTCAAAATAGCACCTTGTCCATCTTTCAAACTTTATACCATCTTCCAGATATTTAACAACTGCAGGCCACCTACTACTAAACTCATTATACTTTCTATTAAACCCATTCTTAGTATAAGCATGAGCACAATCCCTGAATTTTTCTGCAGCTATATCCTTGTCATTCGCTACCTTTCCTCTCACGTTTTGAGACAAATGCCAGATGCAATGCCCATGCTTAGCACTCAGGTACACCATCACCCTTCTATGCTAGCGCCCAACGCGATGAATAGGTACTTGAACCTCTTATCTGCATCCGATTCCACACTTGTTACTGTATTAGGATTGGCTTTCTCTAACTCGAACAAATAAGAAAACAACAATTTGTAGCTCTTTTCAGGACTTCCCCGCATCTCAGCAACATGTCGTTTTTTTTCCTCTCAAAGCTGTAGAGTATGAGCAACCTATATAAAGTTGTGTTTGTACAATATTAACAATGCTTTTAGCTGGCGGAGTGTCCATTTGACCGGGAAAACTCTCGTGCAATAAATTTGCTACAATTCGTTGTGTGCCTCTCTGTTTAGTACTGCTAGTGCTCTCAAGAGCCCGTGAGCATGTATGCATTTTTCTGTGTACTCTAATAGTCGACAATACTGAATCCTTATCTCTAGCTGCTCGTAAATACCATTTACAACCTTTAGAAGCTTGAAGACACCGTAGCATAAGTCGTCTCTTATCCGACTTAGTTGTATGATATCCAAAATAGTTCTTATTTGCAGCTCTAAGAACCACATCTTGCATTGCCTGCCTCGATAAAAATTCTTGCTTTATCTCAAGATCAGTACCATCTTCCCATTCTTCAAAATTCTGAATTTCTTCTACACAAATTGGGAAGCGCATCAACATCCAAATTATTATTCATAGGGCAAGCCACAATCTCTAAATCATCACGTGATTCCTTCTCACAATCATCATTACCACCGTTTTCGTCAAAAAAGTCTCCTTCATCTCATCAATAATCATCTCGTTCTGTTGTTCTTCAATAGTAACGATGCCAACATTGTCAACACTATCCACACCATTCAATAACTCTACTTGCAAAACAGGTCTCAGCACCTCTTTATCCAATGACATCAAATAAATCAAAACTTCCTCGTCATCTACAATATAAGTCTCTCTCCGAGATTTAGATAGCCTGTAACTCAATTTGAGCTTCCCAGTGGTTTCAACTATTCCAATCTTCCTGCAAATCTTATCTACTAACACCGAATAAGTTATCTCCACCAAAGATGAAGTCTTAAACAATATAGCAATTAGAGCATTTGTTGAAATCCATTCATGATCTTCTAAATAACACCCTCCATAGTCAAATTGCACGTGTGTGTACATGTTCCTCAACACCTTCTGTATATAAGATAAAACAAAATTCATTCACGAATTACACAAAAAGTTTCAGTTGTACTTAAATGTACATGTTGTTCTGTCATCTCTAGTGTGGAGTTGTGCCTAAATGTACATGTTGTTCTGTCATCTCTAGTATGCTGTTGTACCTAAATGTACCATACAACTGTACCTATATGTACTAATTTCACGAAATCTGCAGAAAGGGTTTACGAAAACAGGTTGACTTGGGTATTCTCGTTTTGTTCCCATTTAACACGATTCAATACAACTATGAGATTATATCACAATGAACATACCTAATCGAAACCTAATCATCACTACGAACATGAATACCAACTAAATGTGAGCTAGCCAATCAAGCTATTTACATTTCAATATTTCAAAAACTGACCTATTTCTTTTCTTCTTTTCAGCGAGGAAGGAGGAGAGGATTGAATAAGATACCAGTCAGCAATGTGCGAGATGGATGAAGCTTCAGGTGCAGGAATAGGGAAGAAGAAGAAAGCGGACTCGGACTGGTGAAATCGAAAAAATGCAGCTGCCGTCGTTGAAGTGAATGTTTCAGTCCCAATGAGTGAGACAAAATTAAAACCTTCCATATCAATTAGTGTGTCTGATTAAGGTGATAAAATTGTAATCCTCTCTTTCAATAAGTGTGTTTCATTAAAGGTAAAATTGAAATACTAAAATATGAGTGACAATTAGATTAAAAATGTGGCAACCTGATTATAAATTCCTAAAAAGTGGCCGTTAAGATTAGTGTCTATATTTATCCCTCAGATTCGGATATTTGATGACTGTATATGACTTTGTCTTGCATGGACGTGTCATCAGTCACCACGTGTCATCACGAGGAGCCTTTGTTTGTAAAGCAAACTAGTTACGTGGCTCGAGGAAGATGAGATTATAGTGACTTCATTCTCTTCTCCGAGCCTTCATCACGTTACCAAGGGCTTTATCGTCATTTCCTCTAATTTAACATCTAATTACTGAATTACCCTTAACCTCTGATTCAGAAACTTTTATACGCCTCTGCTTCTATGGAGAGGGTATATTCTCTGTTTTGATTCGCTTCTTAACACATTGAAGTTTTCATAAAAGATTCCATTGTGCTCATTTATCCTCTTTTTTCTATCTATTATATATCTGTTTTTGATTTCTTCTCTTTTCTCTATATCTTGTTAAATCTCATCAGAGCCTGATTTCAGGTAATGGAAAATTAGTTTCTTTTTGTTATTTTATTTTATTTTATTTTATCTGATTATTTTAAACTCAATGGCAGTTTTTGGTTTGAAAAAATACAGCATCGAAACTTCTTTGTTTTTTTCCTGACTGATTTTTGGGAATGAGGCGATTTTTCTTCTTTCTCTGTGGAACTCTTGAATTTGAGTAATGGGTTCCCTAATTTCTGGATTTCTTCTCATGTTTTGGCAAAAAGTTCCGAGCTTTCTCGATCGAATTTATTTACTCATTTTGTTTTGGGGATCGAGTTTATCTGTTTGCCATTCTTGATTTGTGTGCTTTCTGAAGATTGTTTTTTTTTCTTTATTGTCAGTTTGTCTCTGTCTAGCTCTGATGAGAGATCTAAGTTGAATGTTCAAGGCACGATCTTTTCAGGGATTTTGTAGTGTCACATTCGTGGACTGATTTTTACTAATTGTATGTTGGTAACAATTTTCCTTATTGAGTTCCTTGTTTAAGCTAAAAGGTCTAATGTAGTTATAAGTTGAAGCATCTCTTTAGTTATGTTTTTTAGTGACACTAAATGCGATTCTTTGCTTTGTGATTTGTGGAAGTATCTGTAGCTTTGCGCTGTTCCTAGATTCATATCTCTGGGTTTGTTTTTTAAGAAGAGGAGCAATGCTTTCAATAGCTTGGGTTTACTTGTTTATTCTATTCAGTTTATTTTTACAGAAGATGTTGAATATTACTAATGCCATGTAATTTGCATCCTTGTCTTTCTTTATCAGGTCTTTTCTGCGCTCCTTATGAAGTGATTGCGGAGTTTTAAGTGTTTGCTTCAGAAAGTTGATTGATTAGCTAAGAATATGTTTCGAAACCGAGTCTTACTCTTTGGAGCTAATTGGTCTAGACTCTAGACACAACATTTGCGGCGAACAAGGTTTTTGTGAGAATTCTTGCCGTCTAGAAGAAATATGGAAGTTTCAGTCTCTCCTCAAACTCAGAAGATGCAAACTCCTCGTAAAAGCTCACTTTCAGAATCTAAGAAAGATTTGTGGTTTGCTATACGACAAGGCTCATTGATTGATGTGGAATCAGCACTGAACACACTGAAGAAGAGCGGTGGCAATGTAAATTTAAGGAATGTCTATGGTCTGACTCCATTGCATGTTGCCATCTGGAGAAACCACATTCCTATTGTTAGGAGATTGCTTGCAGCTGGCGCTGATCCTGATGCTAGGGTTTGTGACCATTCCTTTGTTTGTGTCTTCATATATCTAAGTATTTGTTTCTTCAGTTTATAACTTGGATTCTAAAGGTCCATGATTGTACTTACTCCTTGCTATTTACTTCTTTTTTCTGTAAGGGACTTGGTTGATGTTCATATGTTTGTTGCAAATATTGGATTCATAATCTGACAGAAAATATTGTACAATGTATATTTCAGGATGGAGAATCTGGTTGGAGTAGTCTTCACAGAGCTTTGCATTTTGGCCATCTCGCTGTGGCTAGTGTGCTAATTGACGCAGGTGCATCTTTTACTCTGGAAGACGTAAAACTGCGAACACCGGTTGATTTGGTCTCAGGTCCAGTGGCTCAGGTCATTGGTCAGGAACAAAATTCGGGTAATCAAACTCTTCTAATCTTATTGTCGCTATTTCTCATACAACTTTTGGCTGAGATGTCATGTTCATTGTCTTCCTTTTCAGTAGCTACAGAGGTATTTAGCTGGGGAAATGGTGCAAACTACCAACTTGGAACAGGCAGTCAACATGTTCAGAAGCTACCCGGCAGAGTTGATTCGCTACATGGTTGTTTTATTAAGATGGTCTCTGCTGCAAAGTTCCATAGTGTTGCTGTTAGTTCTAGTGGAGAAGTCTACACGTGGGGCTTTGGAAGGGGTGGGCGCCTTGGACATCCTGAATTTGACATTCACAGGTATGAAATTGTTGTTAATTCTCTGGTATAGTGCCTTTTGCCTTTTTTTTCTTGAGGTTTTCTGTTATGGCGATTTGAGAAGAAGTTATTAACTTTCATTTCTACTAATTTTATATTTCTATGTGCCTATGGCATTACCATGGGGTTTTTGAAAGGTTATGTATACTAATCGAGTTTATTTTTTGCTTTTACTATTCAAGTGGTCAAGCTGCAGTGATTACTCCCCGCCAGGTGATATCTGGTTTAGGATCTCGTAGTGTAAAGGCAGTTGCGGCAGCTAAGCACCACACTGTTATTGCTACGGAGGGCGGGGATGTATACACTTGGGGTTCCAATAGAGGTAAAACACTCATTAGCTTCCTACTACCCAGTGAATGGAATCTCTTGTGCTCTAGTCTACTCTTCTAGTTTAGACCTGTAAGCCCACTATGTTAGTTCATCTGAACTAGATGGAGCTAGATCCATTCTAGTTGGGTTGCCTCACGGTCTTTTATCCTAGAGTCTAATGTTGTTTCTAATGCTCCTGTAGAGGGTCAGCTTGGTTATACCTCTGTGGATACTCAGGCAACACCCCGCAAAGTGACTTCATTGAAAGCAAAGATCGTAGCTGTTTCTGCAGCAAATAAACATACCGCTGTAGTTTCGGAGTGCGGTGAGGTACTCACTTGGGGATGCAATAAGGAAGGTCAGCTTGGTTATGGAACCTCCAACTCAGCATCAAACTATTCTCCAAGATTGGTTGATTACTTGAAAGGAAAAGTTTTCACGACTGTTGCGTGTGCAAAATATCACACTATTGTGTTACGAGATGATGGAGAGGTAAACATTCTTACTACATCTGTAATTAAACGTCTTATAATTCTTATGTAAATGTTTAAAGTTTATGGAATGCATGATCATGAGAACTCAATTTGGATACAAATTTATTTTTCTTTAGTATTTCTTTCTTTCTTCTGTGACTAGGTGTACACCTGGGGTCATAGGCTAGTGACTCCAAGACGTGTAATTATTTCACGGAACTTGAAGAAAGTTGGGAACACACTATTGAATTTTCATCGAAGGAGACCTCTTCGATTGACTGCAATAGCTGCGGGAATGGTACACAGTTTGGCTCTAGCAGAAGATGGTGCATTGTTTTATTGGGTTTCTTCCGACTCCAATCTTAGATGCCAACAGGTCTGATTCAACCTTCTCGTTTTCTTAAAAACTGAATGACTCAATGTGACTCGCGTAGTAATAATTAAAATTTGTTTAATTCTGATCCTTGCAGTTGCATTCTCTGCACGGAAAAACAGTTGTGAGCATTTCAGCAGGCAAATACTGGGCATCTGCTGTTACTAGTACAGGAGAAGTTTACATGTGGGATGGGAAGAAAAATAAAGATATGTCACCGGCTCTTTCTCGCCTCCATAACTTGAAAAGGGCAACCACAGTTGCTGTTGGTGAAACACATCTTCTGGTTGTGGGCTCTCTGTATCATCCTGCCTATGCTCCTTCTGTGCTTAAGAAGTCTCAGACACTGGAAGCGGATCGAAGTAGGGAACACGAACATGAAGAACTGGATGAGGGTTTTATGTTTGATGATGTGGAATCTGTGAACGTGTTGGAACATGAGAAACACGATACTCCTAAGGAGAGGACAATACCTAGCTTGAAAAGTTTATGCGAGAAGGTCGCAGCAGAGTGTATTGTAGAGCCACGAAATGCTATTCAACTGCTTGAAGTTGCAGATTCACTTGGAGCAGAGGACCTTAAGAAATACTGTGAGGTAATACTACCCTTGCTTTCTGATGATTGCACAAAACGGCCAGAGTTTCAGTGTTCTCTTTTTATGCTCTGGCTGATGATTACATTACATGTGTGTTCATCCTGCAGGACCTTGTGATTCGAAACCTTGACTTTATTTTGACTGTTTCTCCCCAATCAATTGCAAATACATCACCTGATGTTCTTGCCAATCTTGAAAAATTACTGGATGACAGATCATCCGAAACATGGAGCTCCCGAGCACTTCCAACACCAACAGCCACATTCCCTGTCGTTATAGATAGTGAAGAGGAGGAAAGTGAGAGCGACATTCTTAGAACTCGTGACAACCATGTGAAACACTTTTCCATTATTGCTGAGGGAAGCACTCGAATGGACTCTTTCTTGAAACCAGAAGATGAGCTAGCTCAACGTACATCCAAAGAAGTCCGAGCTTTGAGGAAAAAGTTGCAACAAATTGAGACCCTTGAAGCAAAGCAATCAAGAGGACAGCCTCTTGATGGTCAGCAAATAGCAAAACTTCAAAAGAAACTAGAAATTGAAAGTTCACTGGTAGAACTTGGCATTCCTGTTGAAGAGTCGCCAGAGGCAAAATCATCATCATCATCTCTGCCACTAGATGGAAAGACCAGTAAAAAGGGAAAAAAAAAGAAAAGTGGAAAACAGAGATTTGCACAGGTTGAGACATTCCCTGATTTTGGTGAAGTTAAAGTGGAAATAGAGACAATGCAGAAGAAAGAAACCGAGGAAATCTCTATCAAGCCAAAGGTTAGTTTCAGTATCGGTTATAAAATGTCCTTTGTTGAGGTTTTCTCATGTGAGTCAAGTTTTAAAGATCTCTCTGCATCAGCTGAGCTGTTTCTTTTTTTTGTAATACTTCTAATAGGATGGTAATGCCGTGTTGGATATGGCCATGATTAGCGGATTCTCCAAAGAATCAGACTTTGTCTCACTCTCGCAGAAGAAAGATAACCCCCCTGATACACCGAGAAGTAAAAAAGTTTCAATGGCCGCAAACAAGAAGAAGAATAGAAAGGGTGGGCTTTCCATGTTCTTAACTGGTGCTCTAGATGTTGTCCCTAAACCTGTTGTTGTTCCTCCACCAAAGCCTATGATTGAAGGTCCTGTGTGGGGTGGAGCTAAGTTTTCTAGAGGATTATCTTCCCTCCGTGATATTCAAGACGAACAAAGCAAGATTAGGCCTCATGAACCTGTTAGGACTATTAAAATTCAGTCAGGCGATGATTATTCTGGTAAACTCGAAGGAAAGATATTACTGAGTTCCTTTTTGACTTCAAAGCCAATTCCAGTGGAATCAGCCAAAAGTTTGCAGCAATCTGATATGGAAAGAGGAACTCCTCCTTGGGCTTCGTCTGAGTCTCCTCATCACTTGTCCCGACCTTCACTCAGAGATATCCAGATGCAGGAGGTTCGTTGTTCCTCTGTCTGCAGTGTAGCTGTTTTCAAAGAAACAGACCAGACTGTCTTGTTGTGTCACAGTTTTTGTTTGAAAGCTCATCTTTCTCTTGGTGTCTTTGTCTTGTATAATGCAGGTGAAGAAGCAACAGTCTCTGTCCCACAGTCCAAAGACAAAAACATCAGGCTTCACTGTCCCAACCGAGCAAGGATCTCCATCAGATTCACCTGGAACTAATCGCTGGTTCAAACCAGAGATAGATGCTCCATCATCAATCCGATCAATCCAGATTGAAGAAAAAGCCATGAAGGATCTCCGTCGCTTCTACAGCAGCGTGAAGGTAGTCAAAAACCAGCCTTGGTAACTGTTGAGTGATGACTGAATGAAGACAATACACTTCAAGTAGTCTCATTGTCAAGTATTGTAGTAATAATTGTACAGATTGTCTCCATTGTACATTGGGTTTTTGGGTTAAACCTTTAGTAGTAGCTTCTAAAGTGATGTTCATGTTGAGGCACATCACTGGTGTACCTGAAGCTTTTTATTAGTCTTCACAAGCCATTCTAGATGTACTGTAGTTTTTTAATAAAATAATAAAAGCTTATATAATTGTTTCTGTTGCCCATTTCTTCAGTTTTTCTTCAATGCATTTTAAGATTTATGATCATGGTATCTGGAATTTGGTTGGTTGTTCGACAAGAATCTTTCTCCTTTTGAAGATCTTTTCCTCTGTTCAAGTTCTCTCTGATAATGAACGACCTCTTAAAGGTTCGTCTTATCTTTTCCTTGGAACTTATCTCTGTTTCGCTTTGGACATCACATTATCATGGCGATTTCTGCTCAAACTCAAGAGGGTTATTGTCTTCTTGAGATGATGTGACAACTCTTTTGATGGGACAGGGTTCGTTAGAATTCTCTAGGGATTGCTCTAATAGAAGCGATATTGAGTCAGGACATGGCCCAGGTAACTCTGGAGATCTAGGGCTCTCTAGTTTCTTCAAAAAAGGTTATCAATCCTTCTGTAACTCTTCTCAGTTTGTGATAAATGTGTATGTGTATTGAGATCATATTAATCATTTAGGTCCAAGATATCGAAAAGCAATAATAAAAGCTTGACAAGCACCTCAAGAAGCTTCAGGGAGCACACGAGGAGACTAAAGCTCTCACTAAGGCTCCTGCGATGAAATGTAATCCAAAAACGAGTTCGATTTAGAACTCAGAAGCAAGTTCTTGATCGAAGATTTCAATGAATCTCTGTTTTTCATTTTCTGCAGCAATCAAACAGCGGATGGAGAGAGATGTTGATGAAGTGGCAAGAATCTGTCGTTTCATCAAAGGAAAAATCGAAGAACTTGATCGAGAGGTTAGACTAAGAGATAAAGACATTGTTGTATCTGTTTCTATTATCTGTTCATCTTATTAAGGCACGAATTGATTTCTTCAGAATCTTGAGAACCGGACTAAACCAGGTTGTGGGAAAGGAACAGGTGTAGACAGAACAAGAACAGCCACAACTATGTGAGTTTTGCCTCTTAAATCTAAAGATTGTTTATATCTCTTTTACTCTTCCTTAACGCTTTGTTCTTGGGCAGTGCGGTGAAGAAAAAAATATAAAGACAAAATATCTGAATTCGGGGTAAGTTTTGATGGACTAGCAAATTCTGATAAGGAATCAATTCTTATATTTGTTATCTGCAGACTTTAAGACAGAATATTCAACAAGAATACAGAGAAGTTGTCGAGAGGAGAGTGTTTACAGGTTTGACTTCAGAATCTGTTCTGGAAAAATTTGACTGTCATAAATGATCTTCTAAGAGCTAACTGTTTTGTGGTCTTCTGATTCTTAACAATAATTAGTGACTGGGCAACGAGCTGATGAAGAGGCAAGGACTTCAAATCTGCACTTCTTTAAAATTTAAATTGGTTCATGATAGTCGATTCTTGGGTGTGTAGACAATTGATAGATTGATTGAAACTGGAGACAGTGAGCAGATTTTCCAGAAAGCAATCAGGGAACCAGGACGAGGTCAGGTTGGTACTCTTGGACACTAATCTTATTACCTGTGCAACAAGACAGCTGTTACTTGTGTCTGAAGTCAAATGATTTGTTGGATCTGTGCAGATAATGAATACATTGGCTGAGATTCAGGAACGCCATGACGCTGTCAGAGATTTAAAGAAGAAACTCCTTGGTCTACAACAGGTGAACCTCAATCCGATTTACCAAAAAACTCTAACAATTCATGATTCACCATCGATGCTTGTCTTCTATGTTTTTGGTGTAGGTGTTTCTCGATATGGCCGCGCTGGTGGATGCACAGGGAGTTATGTTAGATAACATAGAGAACATGGCAACAATCTCTTTAGCACCTGTTAAATGCCCTTTGATCTTCAGAATCCTTCTTACTCTGTTTTGGTTTTAACAGGTCTCCGAGTGCTGTGGATCATGTTCAATCCGGGAACAACAACCTAACAAAGGCAGTAAAAAGCCAGAAAAGTTCAAGAAAATGGATGAGCTTTGCCATCTTCGTTCTTTTTATCATTATCATCATTAGCGTTATCTCTGTTCTCAAACCATGGACACAGAAAAATGGTGCCTAGGGTTCTCTTACAGTCTTTCCTCATCCCTGCTTCTGGAGCTTTTCTGTATACAACAGTATATATACACACATGTATCATCGCATCAAATACTATTGACCTCCCACTATCACTATTAACATGATGTATCCTTTTCATTGGATCAATGAACTAAATATTTTACAAAGGCCAGGGTCCAATACCATTGAGTGAACATCCCAACCTAATGAATGTGAACAGAATAAGGAGAAGGCAAATCTGTATATTTAAATTCTGTTGAAATGTATGTTTATCTTTTATATCTGTAGTGTGTCAAAACAAATCCAGAAAAAACTATTGGAGAAAAAAGGATAAAAGAATCTGAATTTGAACCTTAAATCAGATTTACAATGATGAGAAAAAGAAGAGCAAAAGATACCTCCAGCTTCACATTTGCTTTAAGCGAAGACCTTAGAGAAGGATGAAGCATAATAGCCATCCTTTGCTGGATCACTTGTTCATCCTTTGCTGTGTATGGGCGTCCAGAGGAAATAGCGATATTTTAAGAAGGTATTGATGTATATAAAGAGAATGCAACTAACAAAAGAATAACACTAGAAGCTTATTCTTAGAAAAGGAAAAAAAAGCCGGAAACTATAGAAAACAATAAAGAACCTCCATTTGTTTGCTTCTTCGCCTTTCCTGAAAGAATCTGGAAAAAATTAAACCGAGCCTCACGGCAGAATTTACACGGTTGTCACGCTAGTCATTAGGGTCCCATTCCTCATCCTGGTCAAAAGCTGAAGCCACCTTACTTTTTGCAAGTTCTTCTTCAGTTTCTGACTGTTCAGTGAGAAGGTCATGTTCATAATCAGGCTGATCACCATCCTCAGTTTTACTCTTTTCCACTCCAGCTGATTTCATCCATTTAGGGCATTCATCCTCACCTCCATAGAGAAAACTGCCATCATCACTCCGTATTTGCTTGGAATCCTCAAGAGCTGATGTTCTACATGAGCATTCAGGAAGTGGATGCGAAAGAAATGTCCTGGGTTTCGACAGCATAGCTTGTCTGATAAGCCCACTTTCACCCAAACTTGAGTTAAGATGTTTCCTTACACGAAGTGTCCAATTCCGGTTGGGATGGTACATGTCCTCACGGGTAATGTTTAAAAGTTCTTGGATAACTTTCCTGTTTGAGTTAATCAGTGAACAGTTAATAAGTTTGCAAAAGAGAGATTCCATAAAAATTAGTAAACTAAAAGATGCACGTATCAGCTAAATTTACAGATTAATGAACCCAAGGGAATAAGAAGTGTATCTGCATAACAAGTGCACAAACAACCTAACTATGAGGAAGGAAACTAAATGCAGTCATAAATTTTCGAACAATAATTCTGCTTACCTGTCCAGTCTATATGTTCGTGAAGAGGGTCTTTCATAAAGCCTCTGACCCATCACCAAACTTGAAAAATCCGGCCACCCACTACCATCGTTGTTGAACCCAGGGAAGAAGACATCAGCTTCTACAGAAACAACAAAATCAAGGGCATCCCACAGTAATATGTGTGCTTGATTCCTAAGATCTATAGGTGAGGGGCTTGGTTCTGTGTCATTCTCCATAATCCAACCATACCATCCTTCTTTTTCGTGCTGGTAAATAGGTCTGTCAGGAGGAGGAGGTAGAGGTCGAGGCCGAGGACCTGCCTTGTTCCACTCTTCTTTGAGCTGTTTATCGCTTTTTCGAGGACGCATATCATATGTGTTTTCTGGAAGAGGTGTCTCAGGACCAACCAATTCTGACAAATCCTCTGGGCTGCATAAAGAAGTCCGATCCACTAAATTAGGGAACATGGCACGCAGAGGGATCAAAACCCGTTGGCCACCAAACATTTCAGAACCAGCTAAGTATATGATTGCTTTTTGAGAATAACCCAATGCTTTCAAAAGAATTCCAACCTGAAAAATTTCAATACCAATTAAATCTTGGCATCATAAAGCCAATTTCGTTCCATCAGAATTAAATTAAGTAAGCAATTTAATCAGTGCATTTATGATGTCAGCATAAGGGGCACTTGGGCTTGAAAACTGTGCATCACATGTAAACGCAGAAAATTTGATCACATATTTAGCTTCGGTAGAAACCCCAAGAATTTAAGGACACGTGGGCCCGTGTTTCCGAGGCATTTTCAGCTTTCAAGGGATACCACAAATGCAGACATAAGGGCAACGAGATAGAATAATACATCCATATAAGCAGTTATAGCAAAACTTGAGAGAAGCTCTGGGTACCTCTTCTGGCATGAGAGGACATAAGCCATTGTCCCTGCGCAAGCGCGAGTCTACAATAAGTTCTTCTGAAATAAGCCCCTGCTTGATCATCTGACCCCGTCGATATTGGATGAGTTCACTATGAATATCCTTTGCGAATTAAAATGATGAGTAAAGTCAGAGACTAATTCCTCATGTAACTCAATCACAAAGGATACACAGGAGAAAAACGTGACTGATACAAACAATTTGTTCTATCAAAAGATACAGATCCAGAAGGTTGAAAACTTTTACCTGGAAAAGCTCAGCACAACCATGATATGCTAATCTCTCCCTCAGTAAGCCAGGGTGATAAGCTAGGAAAGGCTGACCTGATTTACGTAACCTAGATAGGCAACACCATGACACATACGTACAATCATTTTTAGTTACGGAGTAATACACCTCAAGATCCCATACGGAAACAAAAGCTTTGCATCAAATGTTGTTCTCCCCCCCTCCCCCCCTTAGTAATCTTAATACATATATATATCTCCTGTATTCATCCCATTCTTCACTAAATTTTAAATTACAAGTATTACAAATACCTGTCAACTATCTTCTTGCCCAGAACCTGGATTTCTGAACGAAGCTGGAGGGCATGGAAGGCAACTCTACATCTTAATCTTTGAAGTTCAGGCATCGAAGCGGGTAAAGTTGACTGAAAAAAAGACAACTTCGTTGAGGAATAGGATAGTGTCACAACAATTTCTTACTACTGGTAACAACATAAATTGACCAAAACACGATGCCACTAATGATGGTAATTAGCAGGCGAAAGATATCTACACATGGATCTCTAGACATTTAGAAGTTACTGCTTACAAGAAATAAGATTATAAGGGAGAAAAACCACTCAGTACCTGCAAGCATCCCCCATCAGAGACGATCAATCCAATAACATTAGCTTTCTTTAACTTTGGCAATACATCCTCCAGGTAAAATTGTGGGGATGCAGAGTTTTTGGGCTTAAATATAGGGAACTCATTCCTTTTTCTTGCCGCTTTCAAGCTCTCAGGGAGGGTCTTCGTGACAATAACATCATTTTTAAGAAAGGCTATAAACTGCTCTTCATCATAAAGATAGGAGAAACTCTTGAATTTGTTGCTGCAGAAAGCATGTAAAAATAAACAAGAGTAAAAAAGAGTTTGACCCAAGGCAAAGAAACACGCTTTTAACAGAAAATAATAGAGAAACATGTAAAGGTTAAAGAACAACATAATTGTTAGGCTCACCTAATGCCTTTTGAGCGAAGACTTTCTTGAAGCTCCGGAATGACAAGAGTAGCATTTAAAAGCCTGGATATTGTGACAAGATCACATATCTAGGAAATTTGCAAAGACGTTATCAATATGCAGAACAGGAGAGTAACGAGGAATTTAAAAGAATAGAGTCAACTGATACGTACAGAAGATCTTATCTTGTCAAATCCACCAAATATCTTTGCATAAATGAAACCGTTGGTTTTCGAACTGGGTGCTGCAAGGAGACAGTGCCAAGAAACACTAAGAAATCTATACACTTCAAAAAAGAAAAATTCACAGGAGATCCCAGTAGACTTTTCATGCTCAAACAAGTATCAAACACAAACCATGTACCATCCCACCATCCCTAATGGCTCTTTATATTCCTCTATGGTAAAACATAGATGCGGACTATACACTCCAGCTTGAAAAAGATTGAGCATTTAGGGAGTAATAACCAATGCAAAATAAGGAAACTTTCCACATCAAAGCAGCTAAAAATCCAAATTGTGCAATCTACGAACTTTTTAAAATGCATTTTGTGCATGCAATCAAATTTAGATACAGTACCAGGATAACTATTTCGTGGATTGGGATAGGGCTGCAAGGTCTCCAACGATTTTACAGGCCGCCATAAATGTTTGTTTCTAAAATCCTGCAATAGCAAACACAGAGAAAATCAAACACATTCTTGAATCACAAATGAAACCAGAATCCAGTTCAATTCATAAATACCTGTGCCCCTAACAAAGAATCAAAATCTTGCCAAAGGTTATCTCTTGCAGAATACGCCAATTGTACACCTGAAGACTTCGTCATGGAAAGATGAACAATGAGAGATCCCATTGATAAGATCAGCACTAAAAGCGCAATCCATTTTATTCTAGATTTGAAAACCATCTTCCACCAGCCCGAAATCGAGCTCCTTCACCAACTAGAGAAGCCTAAATCCGATAGAAGAGTGAATTAAAAAACATCAAAATGGAGTGGCTAAGTCTTTTCACAAAACACAGAATTTGGAATTACAAATTCCGAAAACGAGCTTCTTATTATTAATATTACCCCAGGACAAGGCGAGATCCAGGGTCAAACGAAGAAATTTATCACTGAAACAGCCTCGAATTGGACAAGAAACGAAGCACCCTTAGGATCTGACTAAAAGAATGTATAAAAAACTGGAGATTTCTCGCATCTTCTCAATCAAAGTTTCCAGGGGAAAACAAACAAAAAACCCGTGCAGGTAGAAGAAGTAGTTAAATTAAATTCAGAGTCAGATCAAGAGAGAGAGAGAAAGCGACTGTAAGAGACAAACTCACTGACAGATTTCCAGAAAATTGATGAACTGAAAATATTTTCCTGCGAGGGTTGCTTGTTAACAGACAAAGTCTGCATATATTATGAACTACTCGACTCTACAGTACCCAGAACCGATTCTAATTTCGGTTTATGATCTCCGGTTAAACAAAACCCAATCCAATTATTGATAATTTTTTCCGAATCATTATTTGGTATGATGAGCATTGAAATCTGTACCATTAGTTTATGCGAAATTATGCTTTTTAATTACCGACAGAAACGAACCGGTATTGGTTTGAACCCGGTTGGGTTAATCAACACGGTGAGGACCACACATCACCTCTGCAGCTTAACCGGTTTGGGTACTTGGTAAATCATTGATTCTCTGGTTCTGTAACATGTAAGATCCAAAAAAAATATTCTCCGGTTACGTAGCAAAGTACAAAATATCTTATAGAATCTACAGTCTATAAACTGTTAATGAACATATAATTAAACAAATCTGAGAAATATTTCTGGATCTTTTGATTAAAACAACAACAAAAATGTTGGAATTCACATGAGACATCGTGTCCTCTGGATCAGATATTTCATTAAGATTGAAAAAATGTCATCTATCTACAGTAAAACAATGTTTCTTCAGATGATGATCATCACTGGATCTGAGAAGTTACATTGAAAAAGGTATCTTCGGGACAAGGGATGATTAAGCCACGCATTGGATGATGGAAACCCGAATTCTTCTTCAGCTTTGCTGAGAAGAGTTTGAAACAAAGGCTGGTTCAAGTAAGAGACTGATACAATGTATCTCTGCTTCTTCTTCTGGTTCTCACCGACGTACACTGCAGGAAATCCTTTCGGTGCTCAAGTTTCTTTCCTCATTCCCGCTATTGAGCCACCAAGAATCTTCTTTGCAGCCATGAAACCTCTTGCTAAAGCCATTTTTTGTTTTCTGAAACTAAATCTTAGTTTTTCATCATTTCAAGTTCTTAGACTGCTTCTTGTTATTGATGGATACGAAGATGTTATTAGGTGGGTATATATAGATTTATCAAGTGTTTACTGGGACAAACAAGCATAGAGAGTTTTACATGATATTAGCATGTGCTCTTGTTTCTTCATGTTTTCATAACAAGTCTCTGGTGCATTTTTGTCCTCTTCTCTCAATCTAACAAGTCTCTGGTACATTTTGTCCTCTTCTCTCAATCTTCTCTCGTTAAAATTGATTTCTCATATTACCATTTTTTTCATAAACAAACAAGCTTATGTAGGGACATGAAGTTCACTACAAGAAAACATAAGTTTAACAACGCTCATAAGTTTAACAACGAAATTTTTTGTTGTCAATTTACAAGTTCTTTACGACGAAAAGCTGTTGGCACTTTACGACGAATTGACAACGCTTTACCATGTACAAACCAATTCGTTGTAAAATAGTCCTTAACTTGCAACATATTTACGATGATTATTTTTTACAACGACTTAAAAACGAATTTAGAAATTTGGTAAACACATTTTTCATTATACATAATTGGTTATTAAAAAAATCTAACATACATCGTAAAAACGTACCAAATATTAGATAAGTTGTAAAAACGTCTCAAATTTGCAAGTCTTTTAATTTGAAATCCGTTACAACCATTTAAAGACGAAATTTAAAATTACATATTGTAGGTTAGTTACATACATTGTAAATTAGTCGTATTTGGAAAAAAAAACCAAAAATATCAATTGATGGTGATATATACGAGCAACGAAAGTGGATGTATATGCATAGAGATGCTACTGGAATAGTGACAAAGGAGTTTATGAACGGAGTAGAAATATTCATGCACCAAGCAAGTCTAATTGAACCCATGCTTGAATCGGGTAAGATGTTTTGTCCTTGTCAGAAATGCAAAAATACGAAATTCACCTGAGTAGAAACTATTTGGAATCATCTATTAAATAGGGGGTTTACACCACATTAGTACATTTGGTTTACGCCTTGTTATTCATCGTAAAAGAGTTGGTAAAAAAAATTTGTCATAAATTAGATGGTAAAAAAAGAAAATTTTTTTTAATTTTTTTTTTTGTCGTAGGAATTTTTTTTTTAAAAACATTTCGTCATAAATTAAAAGGTAATTTTTTTTTCTTCTGATGACAATATATTTTTGATTCTATATATGTTTTTCATTGTAATATATATGTTTCCAAAGGTTATATATATATATATATATCTTGATACAATATTTATAGATTGTTCATACTTGATACATAATCAATTAACGTGTTCACACATATTAATCAATAGAGTCAATCAGATTATTCACCATTACTATCATTTTCACTACTCAGATCATCACTTTCATCAATTTCATTACGATCTTTATCGTAAACTAGATGGTAAATTCACAACTAGCTCTGTAGTTTGATCGGGTTCAACCTAATTAATCTTATAAATTCTAATTCAACAATTTCTTGCAAGAGCCCATAGAAATTGGTTTCACCCTTCACACATACTCCCCAATTGGCGGTTGCATCATCATAAAATTGATAAAATGGATCATCATAGTCAACATGTATACACATTTTAATATTAATTATAACTTAATTAGAATTCTCATAATTAAATTCACCGTAAA
Organism: Lepidium sativum; assembly: GCA_023374145.1. Lineage (NCBI taxonomy): Eukaryota > Viridiplantae > Streptophyta > Magnoliopsida > Brassicales > Brassicaceae > Lepidium > Lepidium sativum. The sequence goes on along the minus strand of JAKUCM010002836.1, from coordinate 4,943 downwards.
AGACTTGCAAATTTAATACGTGTTTACAACAAAATCTAATACTTGGAGACTGTCTTACAACATACATTAGATTTGTTAAAAACCAAATAAATAGGGGATTTACACCACATTATTACATTTGGTTTACGCCTTGTAATTTGTCGTAAAAGAGTTGGTAAAAGAAGAATAAAAAAATTCGTCGTAAATTAGATGGTAAAAAAAAATTTAAATTTTTTTTTCCGTAAATTAGATGGTAAAATATATTTCTGATGACAATATATTTTTGATTTTTCTATATATGTTTTTGATTGTAATATATATGCTTCCAAAGATTATATATATATGTATGTCTTAATACAATATTTATAGATTGTTCATAGTTGATACATTATCAATTAACGTGTTCATACATATTAGTCAATGGAGTCAATTAGATTATTCATCATTACTTGGAGACGTTCTTACAACGTACATTATATTATTTTACTTGGAGACGTTCCCAAGTAACTTCCCAATGCGTTTACAACGCCTCCTAATCCCTATATATACATCAGGAAAGATGCAAGTTCCTTGCTCATTTCTCAATTCTCCTTCTCTTTGCTAGGTAATCCTTCTCTACCTTCTCTCTAGTTTTTTACTTAGAAATTACTCAATTTCTAGAGATTTTGGATATATGGAATTTAGAATTAGATTGGAATATAGAATTTACGGTGGAACTACGATTTTATAATGAAATATATGTTATTATAGAATTGATAATTATTTTTAATTGCTTGTAGATCCTCGATGTGAGAGACTACACAACCTAGTTGAAGGTGCGGTTCAAGAGCGTCAAACTCAGCATTCCCCATGCAACAGAGACATTGGAGCGTAGACGTTGGAACCTCGGGATCCGGACTTCATAAAATATCGATTTAAACCAACGAGTGACTGAAGATCAAAACTAGCATAGTACAGATATGTTTAATAAAATTTAACAATAAATATTTTGTAATTTTAATAATATTATAAAAACATTTCAAAATCAAATTTTATTAAAGTAATTAAATTCCTAAAATTATTAAATTATAAAATTTATATAAATATTTTCATTTTATAAAATAAATAATTTTTTGTCCCTATCTCGTTGGAAAATACATGTCTCAGACTCGTTGTAAAGTGTTACATCCCTAATTAGTTGTAAAACATTTCGTCCCTAATTAGTTGTAAAGTTTTTTTGTCCCTAATTAGTTGTAAAATAAGTTGTCTCTAATTCATTGTTAACTCTAAGAGTTGTAAAATCATTGTAAATATAGCAATGTTAATTACTTGCAAAGTTTACAACTCTTTTACGTCGTTTTTGTTAAATCGATTTTACAACGCATCCCTATCTTAAAACTTTTTTACAACGCCACCTTTACGACGCGCTAACTCGAAATATGTGAGTTGTTAAATTTTACAACGATTCCACAACACTTTGTCTGTTACGACGATCAAGACACGACAAAATAGACTTTGTCCCTAATGCGTTGTAAAAGGAGTTAACAACGAATTATGGACGAAATTCGGGGTTGTAAAATGTATGTATTCTTGTAGTGGTTGTTCACCAGCAGAACAAAGATTGTTCTCAACCATATCTGGAAGAAACAGGATCATGTGACGAAGCTATAAAAGAAACTACGGTTTATTTAATATTCTTTGATATGAACATAGTCATAATGTATCAATGTAAGGTCCCAATTGTCATGGTTGGAGTAAGAGATAAAGTCATATGGTTCCTAACTATACAAATCTTTATATATTAAAACGGAGGTTGATTTCTTAAAACAAGCTCTATTCCTAAAATATTACAAAAAAAATCGTTCAAAAATTTATTTCAGGTCCTTTTACAATTGCTTTATTTTCAAAAAACATTTAACCAGCCACACGATCAACAACTGCCCACGACTGAATTTTCGCACACCGCTTTCTCCCCCACTACTATGTAACCTCTCCCTATTTTTCCGTTAACACTACTCTATTTTTCTATTCCTATATATGTAATTGATGTTTCTGAAAATCTCCACTACCATGCGGCAATGGCGAATACAAAATTCAATACCTCAGTTTATGCTTCTCCAAAACATCTTGCATTGCCATCTCAATTTACTCTATTCGCTAATCTTAAACCATTTCGGTATGAATGGGTTATCAGGGCAAAAATATTGAATTCATGGCGACCATACTTGACCAAAACTGGTGATCTATTGAGTTAATCCTAGGTGACGAATCCGTAAGTGAATTCGCTTTCAAAATTTGTAATTTTTATATCGATTTCGTAATTTTGATATATAATTCGTATATGAAAGGTAATTTTTACATAAGCAAATTTTTGTTTAAAATACTTATCAATTGTCTGTGCAGGGGGATAAAATTGGTGCTGTTGTTCGTCAGGAATATATAAAAAAATTCACAAATTTACTTCCAGTTGGCAAGTGGAAGGTTATAAAATTTTTTAATGTGGCTAAAAATTACTCGCAAATCAGGCCATCAGAGAACAAGTACAAGCTCGGTTTCCACTATATGACAACTGTAGTTGACTGTGATCCTGTAACAGATGATTCGTTTATTCGTCCGACAATATTTGATTATGTTCTTGATCAAAAGACTACAACTAGAATGCTTATCGGTTAGTTTTTTTTTGTTGCTTTTGTGTTATTTATAGTTCTTCAAATCACTCAGTACAACTACTGTAAACTATTTATTTGCAGATGTTGTTGGTCAGCTTCACAAGATTTCTGACATGGAGCTAATCGATGTTCGTGGCAAACGAACTCCTAAGATTGATTTTGAACTGAAAAACAACACGTGAGTAACATATATCAAACTAATAATAGTAATTAGTTATGTTTCTATCAAACTAATTTTTCCTTGGTTATAATTGTGTTCTTAGTGATCAGATTATAAATTACACTTTTTGGGGTTCTTATCCTGAGCATATTCACAATGCTTACCTCAATGCTGACAACGAAAATGTGTACTGTTTGATAAAGTTTGGAAAGATTAATGTGTGGAGAGGTATGTTAAATAATAAATTTGTCTTATCATCAATAATGTACTTTTCATTATCACATTGTTAGTAAATGTATATCTAATCCATGTTAACATTATGTAACAGACACCATAAGCATTTGTAATTCTTTTAATGCTTCGATTGTGTGCACAAATCAGACAGTTGCTGAAATTAAGTTATTCATCAATCTGTAAAATCTCCTCTTATACAGCTTTTCTAACCATTCTCTCTACTTATATATTTGTGTGATTTCTTCAACTGATACATTGCAGTTTCCCTAAAGATATTGTTTGTCTTACACCAATACAAAAAAGTATGGACGACGACAACATGTTACCGATACACCAGATAAGTATCTTGAGTTTTCTATGAAGTTTGTACAAGAGCTCCTTGAAATGGATGAGGTTTGTAAAGTTAACATGTTATTATCGTGGGTTTTATGTTCTTAAATACAAACTGCTTACTAATTTGACCACTTACTTTATCTTTTCTAAATTTTTTGAATAATAAAATCAGGTTTAGAAATGTCGTCTTCTTTGTTCTGTAACTGGCATTCAGACATAACTCGGTTGGTATTACTTTGGGTGTAAAAAATGCAATAAGAAGGTGTTAAAAGAGACCCCTCTTGACTTAAGTGTGAGAAATGTAAAGAGTATGCGAAATCTTTTTTTGCAAGGTATCTAAATATTTTGCAATACCAAATATACAAAATTTTGCCAACATATATATATATGTAACATTTGAGACGTTCAAGTATAAGCTACATATTTCCGTAAAAGTTGACATTGGTGATGTTAAGTTGTTATTATTTGATTCACATGCTGCTGTTCTGGTTGGACAAAGTGCATATTCAATTCTTGGTGGTGTTTTTGATGAGGTAATAAAACTGTAATCTGTATTTTTTATAATCCATTTCATGTTTATCAGTTTTAACCATAACATATTTTATTTCACTTTTTAGATAGAAGATCCAGATGACTTGCCCGAACCTATTATTAACACTAAGGGAAACAGTTCTCTTTCTTATATCTGTGGATGCAAGAAATGTTTCTAGACAAGATGACACGTATAAGGTTGCAAAGATATGGTGCGGTGATGAGATAGCAAATATCATGAAGAATGATGCACAAGAAATTAAGGATGAACATGTTTGTTTTAATCAACTCTCAAAATTGATAATATTTAAACATGTCTACCTCTGCAATCTAATATTATATCATTTCTCACAGCAAGTTCTAAACATTATGAACAGTGGTGATATCTCTGACTGTACATACTTGACCTCAACAACGCCAATCTCTAAACGTAAACAGTCAGAGATTATAGAAAATGACGAGGAATCATCTACAAAAGACAACACCAACAATGAAACATGTATTGCCGATGGATAGACAGTTGAATGATATAAAAGTTGATGTTGTTGAAATGAGTGATTTTGGTAGCATTACAATGGCTGAGCTTAAAGGGAACACAGAAACAAAGAGACATAAGTTTGATCCTAAGAAGGTTAAAAAGGAGAAGTCTGATAAAATCAAGTAATCAAAGGTGTTTTGTTGTCGTGTTTATGTCTTTTATCTTTTTAAGTTTGTTAGTTGAATTACTTATTTTGTTTAAATCATAATTAATTATGTTTCACTTTATTAGGTTTGGTTGTCAATTATACAATCCTACGTATAAGTATGTTAATTTCTTATTTTAAAAGGTTTACAAATGTTATTGGTTTGTTAATTTGATTATGCTTAACTAGATACACTTAACATCACTTGAAAGTAGATACACTTAACATAACTTGAGTTTATTCACTATAAACTCTGTATGAGTTTATGTTTTCGTTTTTACAATCTATGACCATCAAACTTGCAGAGTTGTAGACGATTTAATCAAATCATTTACTTATCAAAATGTAAAAGTATTTATGTTAATTTTGGTTTCA
>JAKUCM010002835.1:0-17108 GCA_023374145.1 Lepidium sativum | reverse complement strand
TTAGTAACAAACATCATACAAAATATGACAAAAATATTGAGGTTTTGGATATTTTATTAATGTGTATTTATAATACCTTCATGGTGTTGTTGGATTACAAGAACATTGTATATTAGGTAGCTAAAAAGATTTATTTAATAATGACGTAATTAAATACTATTATGAGACTAAGATAGAAGGACTTGGTCAAAGATATCTGAAGTAGATAGGTAGATGTATTATAAATACACATTAATTATTGATGGTTACCTAATATCATTTGTGTAAGTAACATATCATTTTATATATTTGATTATAAGATATGTTCTTATGGGCTTTGTCATGAATCTCACTACTTCTACCCACCTTACCTCAATAATTTGGTTTAAACGTACCAAATATCTAATCGTAGATTTCTGTAGCTCAAGTTAAGAGTCAGTCACTGATTTCAGATCATTCTCGATTAGTTTTGATCTAGAGCTTGATGTTCTGATATAAAGCTAAGGTTCGACGTAGGGAAGAAAAGTATGGATATTGAGTTAGTGAACATCATGATACACATGATTCTGTCTCAGGGATTTGAGTTATCTCTGTCGTGTTTAGACTACCTTTATCCTTATTTTCGATTTTTCTTTCCGTAAAATTTTCATTCTCATCCCAACAAAAATCTCTTCTGGTCTGATTTTTCTTTTCTTAAGTGGATTCAAACTTGTAGACTTGAAAAGTATTGGACTTCTACTTTGTGAGAGGACCAGCACCAACAACAAGGGTTCCTAAAATTGCTGGGTTTTGAGCATGTGTTGACTCTAAAAATTGAGAATAAAATCAAGGAATGGAGAGAAAGGAAGCTCCAATGTGGGTTTTCAAAGATTTTTCTTTGTTCATTTATATACACAAACATAAAGCCATGACCATTTACATACACAAACATAATGAGGCCCAGCCCATTAACTAATGCATGTCATTGTGTATTATGAGTGTAGATATAAAATCTTCCACGTGGATGAACTTGTGCACGAGAAATTCGAGAAGATGGTGTACAAAAACACGTTTTGATTTGATTTGATATGTGTGCTCAATACTTTTCCAGCTGAACCAAACAGTCACGTACAAAAGTTAAAGTAAAGAAAAACATTATCTTCTTATTATTAGGTTTTCTGCAAAAAAAAATCCATTAAAGTGATTATGTTTTACAAAAAGATCATCAAAATAACAATTTAAGTCTAAAACGTGAAAAATAAAAAATAAAAATAAAAAAATAAAAACATGTTTTTTCTACACTAAAAATAGCATTTTAGTTTTTGTTTCCTATCATTTAAATTTTGGATATAGTAAAATCAAATAGCATCTAATTTAATAACAACATGATTAAAATAGTGTAATTTTAAACACTAATCTAAATTAGTATGTAGTTTCTTTTTTTAATTATGCAATTCAAATTTTGAATATAATAGAATCAAATGCCATCTAGTTTTTTTGTCAATAAATATATTGATAGAAGCAACACCAAAAAGTGATGAAAGGGTTTACAACACAAAACTATAAGTTAACTCTCTAATAGAACGAGCGAGAACATCAACTTTATAGTTTAGAGATCTCGAAATTACATGGAGAGAAAATGTGCGAAAAGAGATTTCAACCTGATAAAATCTTTCTAATAAGTTTGGAAGGCTGACCACTCTTATGTATTTAATATTGTCTTCACCACATCCATGCACTCCATAGCTATTTTCACTCTAAAATTTGGAGCAGAATCATAGATTCTATGGCCCAAAAGTACAACTTCCACCTTCGAATGTACTGTTGAAAGGCTCATTTGTATTCGACGTGCTCCAATAAGTCCATCATAACTAGAATCTGGAAAGCAAACCCAACCAATCTCGGAGTGAAGGTCTGAAATTTTCCACGAACCCATCAACAAAACATCTATAACTTTTAAAGGTCGAGTTAACAATCTAAGGTATAAACACTTCTACCCATATCGTAGTTGAGCTAATTGATCATGGTTGGCTAGCATGACAATTTTGACGCCTAGAATTTGACCATTCGCAACATCTTGCTTCGCATCGGATAATAATTCACGGGGATTTTTGTTTGTTCTGGAAAAGCAACAATCGTTTTCTCGCTTACCAAATGTGTCAAATCAGCCATGGGAGTATTTTTGCGTCCACTAAATTTGGAATTCGCCAAAAAAGATAGTCAAGATTATACCATATCGAGTTTCTTCGGGCAAATCTTTACGAGGCGAAGGGATAGATGATCGTGCCCATGTTTGAACTGCCTGGAAACACTCAAAAAGACATTATTAATGGTCTCCTCCTATGCCCCACATCTGCCACATCTAGGATCACAATTGATTCCCCGATTATTCAGGTTCTTCTTCACTATAGTACAACCTGACAAGGTTTACCATATAAAGTCTATAATTTTATTTGGAAAATCCAATTTCCATATTTTAGATTGTAATGCCCAAAAATTTGGTCCCTGTGTGCCAAATTTCATAAGAGAGTTACTCTTCTCAGTAATATATCCAAATTTTACTAAATAATGACCGATCTTTGTATAATGTCATCCCCAATAATCTGGTCTTACCCTTATCGGAATTGTTATTCCCATGATCAACTCAACATTATTAGGGATCAAATACGGTCTTAGTAAAATCTCGCGCCATGTTCTTTTTTTGAGAATCAATAAACTGATTTACAATAAGGTTTGGATAAATGTTCGGATTTATACCAATTGTAATTCTCAGGTGAATGTCAGGGATCCATGGGTCTCTCTAAACCGCATTAGATCTACCATCACCTATTTTTAATTGACCTTTTATTAACAAGTGATCAAGCTGAAACTATAAGAAGGGTTTGAATGTGTTTTTGCCATCATCGAGCAATGATTTTTATAATATCGACCGTGCATGACCTGGGAAAATATGAATCAAGGTAATCATTCAACCTCCAAATTTGTTTTGCTAGGAGTGTTGACTTATATTCCTCCAAGACTCGAAGGCCTAATCCTCCCTCCAACATTGGTCGACATAATTTCTTTCATTTCATTCAATGTATTCCTTTTGATGTTTCAGAATTCGACCATCAAAAGTTTACTATAGCTGAATTTAATTTTGTCACTATAGTCTTTGGTAATCTATAACATGACATGACATATCAAAAATAATTTGACCAGAAATTTCTTACCTCCTTGGATGGGAATTTTGAAGAATAACTATTAATTCTTTCTTGTAGTCTTTCTCGGACAAAAGCAAACACTTTGGTTTTTGCTCCTCCAACATTCTCATAGTCATACCACCCATCTAATATATCCCCAGAATTTGGTGAATCATAGTCTTTTCATTATATGGGAAAGAATAACCAAATTGTAAAGAAGATTTATCAGAGTTGATTTGTTGACTTGATATTCTTTCACAATCTTTTAGAATCTTTAGAATGTGGCCCGCTTCTTTCGTGGTTGCTTTACAGAAAAAGACTATCATCAACAAATAAGAGATATGAGATTTTTGGCTTGCTCTCGCAATAGAGATACCCAAAATTAGTTTATCACGTTCTGCTTTCTTTAGTTTAAAAATTAGAAATTTTGTGTATAGTATAAAATGATAAGGCGACAGCGAATCTCCTTGTCTTTAACCTCTTTGAGAAATTATTTTCCCTCTTGGTTCCCCATTCAAAAGAACTCAATATTCCACACTAGTAATACAGTGACTAATACATTTTGTCCATTTAGTACTGAATCCAAATTTTGGTAGAAACTTTCAATTAAATTTCATTCGACATGATCACAAGCTTTGTCCATGTCTTTATCGCCATAAAATTGCCTTTCACAGCTTTCATTTTGGGCATGGCATGAAACATTTCTTGCGCAATTAGAATGTTATCTGAAATCAATCGAACAACTACAAAGGCAGATTATGTTTCTGAGATCAATTTTAGCATTGATTTTTTAGTCGTAGACATAAAACATTTGAGATGATTTTATATCCAACATTACAGAGACTAATGGCCAAAATTCTATTATCTTTTTGTTCTAGGAATTTTCAGGATTAGACATATATTCATCTCATTTAAACCTTGTTCAAAATAATGAGATGATTAAAAATCATTAACCAATTTAATTACATCTAATATAACCATCTCCCATGATTTTTGGAAGAAAATCGCGATCATTCAATCAAGGCCATGTATCTTGCCCAATTCCATTATATAAGCATATGGTTATCAGAATTCATGATTCGTGGCTCAATATGAGATAATAGGTCAGGGCCATAATATCTACCACTAGTAGAGATGAGGTTTGAAAAAAATTGGGTAGCTTATGCAGTAATTTCCTCTTCATGGGTTACCCAATCTCCGAAACGATTTAATAGTCCAATTATCCGGTTTTTTGCTCGCCTCTATTTTGTCTGCCATTTAATAATCATTTGTCTACCAAAACAAATATTTTTACTTCGCTAATACGATAATTTCTTCCTATTATTTTTAATCCTTTATGTAACTGTTACTCTTCGATGAAAAGATAAGCCTTTCCATCCTTTCTCGATCGTTTCCTTAAACCCATCCTTACCAATCGATTATTTATCCAAAAAAAAATTGGTGTCGTCGTCTATATTGATGATCATTGAATCATCCTACAATTGTTCTTTGATCCGACTATATCATATCAAGATACTTGATTTTGGACATTGGAAATAAATCATGCCAATCTTTATTGCCAAATTCTTTATCTATAATATACTTGACAACTCTGTTATTCTGTACCCCTCTCCAGGACCATGAATTACCTATCTTTGGAAATTCTACGAGTCTACAATTCTATATCATTTTATTAAAGATAAAAATGAATTTGGATGTCTTATTTTTCCTCCTTGTTTTTCATGGTTACCCATGAGCTCATTGAAATCTCCAATGACCAATCACGATGAATCACGTATTATACTAATCCGCGTTAATCTCTCCCATACATGATCTCTGAGTAAAGTAAAGTAAAGTTAATTATTTTTCCATTAGCATTACATGTCACATCTATTATTCTTTTGTCTTTGTGGATTTAAGACAACATTGAAAGAGTCATTATAATTAGAGTCGACCCACCACTAAATCCATTTGGTTCAATTTTGGTTCAACTATAAGCATCATATTATAACCTAAATGTGCTTGAATTTTTTCCATAAATAATATATTATTCTTATTTTCGGAAAGAAACAAAAGATCTAGTTTGTATTTCTTCCAAATATCTCTAACAAAGTTTATTGTGACCCTATTACCAATATCTTAGTGATTCCAACAAATGGTTTTAAACATAAAATAAAAACTTAAAACTTCATGAAGAATTTTCCTTGCTGCTTAATCTTCTTCCTCTAAGCCTTGTTGTCTTTAGGCGTATGACGGGGTGACATAGCTACAACTGCATACATCTTATGTGTGGTCACTCCACTCCACGTAGAGGAATTGATGGCCGCGAACATGGTTTAGGTGGGACAATAGGAGGCTTAGGTGCTTTAGCTGTCATCTCTTGCAATTCCTTTAGTTCAAATTGTCTCTAAAATTGAACATGTTCTTCTAATTTTTACCTGTATAGATCTCCTCCTCCTCCTCCTCCTCCTCCTCCTCCTCCTCCTCCTCCTCCTCCTCCTCCTCCTCCTCCTCCGACGACGACGACGACGACGACGACGACGACGACGACGACGACGACGACGACGAGTTCTCATTTGGTTTAGCAATAACATCAGTTTTGATGTCATTAGAGATCATGTCATCATCGTGATACATTTCTACAGTCTCTGTTGTCATACTGACAAGTCCAACCGCTGTCGTATCTTCTTTAGGCGCATCTAAACTATCATGATCAGCAGGGCCTTCATCCTGTTGAAATAAAGGGTGTTTAATCTTTTTGATCGACAATGACCAAACATATTATTCATACCTGAAAAGTTGGGATTATGAGATGATTCTCCAACGAGACCATGAACCTGAGAGGTATTACCTTGATCTTCATTCTTATGTAAAACACGTTTCGAGTTGGTTCTTAATAGTCACAGTCTTGGTGAGAAGAGATGGAAATCTTTTTTCTTTTATCATGTTCCCTTTTTCTCTTTAAGTATTTTTCCTTTTTCTTTAAGATCTTTTGATCTATAAACTGTACTAGAATTTCCAGTTTTAATATACAATCTTTTCTAGCAATTTTCGATCTCCCTCTTTACAAAGCAATTTACGATTTTTAGTCTTAAGTTTATGCAATTAATTTTCGATTTTAAGTCTATGTTTTACTTCATGAATTCTGAGTAAGTTAGTCTAGGGTTCTTGAGGAAAGAGTGAGATTAGGGAAAAACTTAGGGATTTCCAGATTTGTTTATGTTTGATTAAGGTCTTAGATCTCTTTAATTTAAGTGTTCTTAATGCTTGTTTCTTTCTGATTAATTGAAATTCGATCTCTTGGTGAATCCCCCCCGAGAGGCGTTTGGGGAATCACTTGAACATGCTTAAGTTAAGATAACATCTTCCTAGCTCAAGAGATTGATTGTCTAGGGTGTTATTAGGCTTTGTAAGGTCCATACTTAAAGCCTCTTGAATTTCCAAACGTTGGGCGAGAGTCAAGTCAGGTTGTCTTTTAGGAGAGGTCCCATTGCGCGAGAGCGAATGTGATTACTTTGTGATTCCTTGCTTAGAGGTCATCTAAATAGGTTGATAAATAAGTCTGGAACCCCTAGGAATACCCTAATCATTGATCCTCAACCTCGAGAACCCTCTTTTCCTTTATTGAATTTTCGTGATTTTAATACTCTGCTTTTAGGTTGAGATTTGGTGTTGCACTTCATTTCATTTTGCTATTGCTTTATCTTCAATGCTCTGTTTTTACATTCTATTTTCATGTCTCGTTTTTAGCATTCTATTTTAGGATTTCGCTTTCACCTAGTTTAGACAACTGCTCACTAAATCGAATCTGGCTTAGATTAGGATAAGTAGATTACATCTTGATTGCTACTTACTCTTCCAGTGGATTGACATCATACTGTACTACAATTGATTAAATAGACAGTTTGGTATTTGAGAAAACACCGTAAAAACGTCTCTATCAAATTGGCGTTGTTGCCAACTGGGTTCTAGTTAGCTACAATTAGGAAAATCACTTTCCTGAGACTAAGTTTTACTATAATATTCTAATCTCGTTTCTGGTTTCTATTTGCTTTCAGGTACACTCGATCAACAAGCTTGACCAACCCAGCTCGAGCTCTTTGATCTTTCATCTGTTTCCAGAAAGCTCGAGCAGACCCCAGAAACACTCGATCCACACACTCGAGCACCACCTGCTCGAGTGTAATTTCCGACAACAAAAACAACTTGCATGAATACCAGGTCCCGTGGTAGTGAAGATCTAATCCCATACTCTCACAGAATACACCGTTTGCCTCGTGAATACTTGCGAGAACAACATAATAGATTGAACGAATAATACACGGATCAGGTGAACATGGAAGAACACGTAGGAGCTACTGAACTAGGAACTCGTCCTAGGAGAGTTAGACACATTGGTGCCGGTGATGCTCCCAGTATTCACACTCAACGCCATGGAATTGTCCCACCAGCCATCGCCAACAACAACTTTGAGATTAAGAGTCGTATGATCTCCATGGTCCAGAACAGTAAATTTCATGGTTTACCTTCTGAGGACCCACTAGATCATCTTGATGAGTTTGAAATACTAACAAGTTTGACAAAGATAAATGGGGTTAGTGAAGATGCTCTGAAATTGCGATTGTTTCCTTTCTCTCTTGGAGACAAAGCACATCTATGGGAAAAACACTTGCCACAAGGGTCTATTACATCTTGGGATGCCTGCAAACAAGCGTTTCTAGGCAAATTCTTTTCCAACTCAAGAACTGCGAAACTTCGCAATTCTATCTCTGGTTTCAAATAAAACCATTCTGAGACATTCTTTGAGGCTTGAGAACGATTCAAGATGTACCAATCACAATGTTCTCATCATGGTTTCACCACTGAGTCTCTTCTCAGTACTCTCTACAGAGGCGTCATTCCCAAGATACGTATGTTGCTAGATACAGCCAGCAATGAGAATTTTCTGAATAAGGATGTCGATGATGGATGGGAATTAGTGGAGAATTTAGCTCAAGCAGATGGCCAATACTGTGAAGACTATGATCGAACTCCTAGAGGTGCAACAGATTCAGATATGGTTAGTAGAAAGGAGCTCAAAGCCATACAAGACAAACTGGATAAGCTACTCTCAGCTCACCATAAGCAAGTACACCATGTAGGTGAATCAGAATGGGTTGAAGAAGACGATGATGAAGTTGAAGAGGTCAGTTTCGTGCAGAATCAAAGCAACAACTACAGACAATTCAACAGCTACAAACCCAACCCCAACCTCTCCTACAAATTCAACGACCAGGTGTACCGACCCAAACCGCACCCGCAACCACAACCCAAACAATTTATACCCAAACAACAGTACCAGCAAACACACCACCAACCACCACCTGGATACAACACGCGACCACCACAACAAACACCTGAAGTGATACTAAAGGGACAGACAGCCAGTGCTTCCAAATTAACAAGGAAATTTTCTGAGGTACATGCTAAGATCGATGCTTCACATAATGAACTCAACTGCAAGTTTGAGACTCTTAATGCCCGTCTCAAATATGTGGAGAATCAGCAAGGATCTTCATCAACTGTAAAATAAACCGGACAGCTACCTGGAAAAGCTGTTCAAAACCCTAAGGAGTATCACGCCAATGCCATTACATTCCGTAGTGGCCATGAATTGCTAATCCGTGCTGAACCGACAGAGAACACTGAGGACAATGTCCTTCAGGAAGGGGAAAATGATTTGGTCAAAGAACAGACAGAAATCAGCACAGAAAAACCGAAATTTATGACACTCGACCAAGATGCTCGAACACCACCTGCTCGAGTGTCTGAGACGCAGCCCAAACACACAACTGACGTACAGAAAGACCCAAAACCGTTCGCTCCACCTCATTTCAAACCACAACTTCCTTTCCCACAGAGATTCAAAAAGGATGTTGCAGACAAGTACAAGGCTCTCTTTGAAAAACAGATGAGGGACGTTGAAGTAAAAATACCAATTCTGAATGCCTTTATGCTAATGCCCCCTTATCAAAAGTTTTTGAAGGATGCTGTCAAAGACATAACACAAGAAGTCGAAGGGATGGTTGTGCTAACACATGAGTTCAGTGCTATTATACAAAGAAAAGTTGTGCATAAGAAGCTTGATGATCCAGGAACATTCACAATCTCATGCTCACTTGGACCTCTCACATTCAGGAGTTGCTTGTGTGATTTAGGGGCATCGATCAGCCTGATGCCTTTAACAGTCGCCAAAAGATTAGGGTTTGACAAGTACAAGTCTTGTAAGATATCTTTGGTACTAGCTGACAGATCGGTGAGGATTCCACATGGAATTCTGGAAGACTTACCAGTTCGGGTTGGAGGAGTAGAAATCCCCACGGATTTCGTTGTTCTAGATATGGGAGAAAAACCAAAGGACCCCTTGCTGTTCGGTAGGCCTTTCTTAGCCACTGCAGGAGCCGTGATCAATGTGCCAAAAGGAGAAATTGAACTCAATCTTGGGAAATATTTCAAGATGACTTTCAGCATCAGCGACATAATGAGAAAACCGACCATTGAGGGTCAGCTGTTCGTGGTGCAAGAAATAGAAGATCTCTCAAAGGATCTGTTTGGGGAAATTGATAGAGAAAGATCACCTTGGTACTGCTTTGATAAAAGACGGTAGTGATGGATACATATACGAAGAAACTGAGGTCTACAAAGGCTTGTTGGACTCTTGCAAATCACTAAAAAGTGAAAAATAGTTCGAGACCTTACACTCGACCTCAACACTCGAGCAAGCAGAGCTCAAGCATCCCGATTTAGCCTTTGGAAATCAACGCTCGACTACAACACTCGACCACACCAAGGTTGAGTGTCCGATCGACAACGACTGGTCGGAGCTCAAATCACCGAAAGTGGAACTCAAACCACTCCCCTTCGGGCTCAGGTACGCATTTCTTGGATTTAACTCTACTTATCCAGTAATAGTAAATAATGCATTGAGTGATGATGAGTTAGACATGTTGCTTTCTGAATTAAGACGGTTTAGAAAAGCCCTAGGATATTCACTGTCTGACATTATAGGGATCTCTCCCGACTTATGCACACATAGAATTCACCTTGAAAATGAATCTTATTCTAGCAAGGAACCTCAAAGGAGATTGAATCCGAATTTAAAGGAGGTTGTTAAAAAGGAAATTTTGAAACTGTTAGATGCTAATATAATTTACCCTATTTCTGATAGCAAATGGGTATCTCCTGTGTATTGTGTGCCTAAAAAGGGAGGGGTCACTGTCATTAGGAATGAAAATGATGATTTAATCCCAACTAGAACTGTTACAGGACATAGGATGTGCATTGATTTTAGGAAATTGAATTCTGCATCTAGAAAACATCATTATCCTTTACCATTTATCGATCAGATGCTAGAAAGGTTGGCTAATCACTCATATTACTGTTTCCTTGATGGATATAGTGGATTTTTCCAAATCCCTATACATCCAAATGATCAGGAAAAAACAACATTTACTTGCCCTTATGGTACATTTGCATATAGGAGAATGCCATTTGGTCTTTGTAATGCACCTGCTACTTTTCAACGTTGCATGACTTCTATATTTTCGGATTTGATTGAGGAGATGGTTGAAGTGTTCATGGACGATTTTTCTGTCTATGGCTCTTCCTTCTCCTCTTGTTTGTCGAACTTGTGCAGGGTTTTATCCAGGTGTGTTGAGACGGATCTCGTGCTTAATTGGGAGAAATGCTACTTCATGGTGAGAGAAGGCATGGTTCTAGGCCATAAGATTTCAGAAAAGGGCATCGAAGTCGATAAAGCTAAAATAGAAGTGATGGTTCAGCTGCAGCCGCCCAAAACAGTCAAGGACATTAGGAGTTTCTTGGGACATGCAGGATTTTATAGGCGATTCATCAAAGACTTTTCAAAGACTGCTAGGCCTCTAACTCGTCTCCTTTGCAAGGAAGCAGATTTCGTCTTTGACGAAGAATGCCTCAAGGCTTTTCTCGAACTTAAAGAAGCCTTGATAACAGCACCAATAGTCCAAGCACCTGATTGGAATCTCCCTTTTGAGATAATGTGTGATGCTAATGATTATGCTGTTAGAGCAGTTCTGGGACAGAAGAAGGATAGGAAACTGAATGTGATCTATTATGCTAGTAGAACACTAGACGAAGCACAGGTGAAATACGCCACCATAGAGAAAGAATTGCTTGCAGTTGTGTTCGCTTTTGAGAAATTCAGGTCCTATCTAGTTGGATCGAAAGTTATTGTGCATACTGATCATGCAACTCTAAGATACTTGATGAAAAAGAAAGATGCTAAGCGTAGACTACTTAGGTGGATTTTGTTGCTGCAAGAATTCGACATGGAGATAGTCGATAAACCTGGGATTGAAAACGGTGTTGCTGATCACTTATCAAGGATACAGGTTGAAGAAACCCTTCCAATGAACGATTCTATGCCTGAAGAACAACTGTTGAGTTTTTCCATCAAACACTCGACCATGACACTCGAGCACCACCTGCTCGAGTG
This sequence comes from Lepidium sativum, assembly GCA_023374145.1. NCBI lineage: Eukaryota > Viridiplantae > Streptophyta > Magnoliopsida > Brassicales > Brassicaceae > Lepidium > Lepidium sativum. The sequence goes on along the minus strand of JAKUCM010002835.1, from coordinate 5,477 downwards.
TCGGACCAATAATCAGAAAAGGTGTTTCTCGATCGGATCAAGATTTGTGGGAACTTGCTTACCATGGTATGTCGACTTGGTTAACTATTTGGTCGGAGGAGAGCTGCCTAAGACTCTGAATTATCATCAAAGGAAAAAATTCTTCACAGATGTAAGGCAGTATTTTTGGGATGAACCTTATCTTTACAAGCAAGGATCTGATGGACTGTTCAGAAGATGTGTATCAGAAGAAGAAATCAAGGGTATATTGGAGCACTGCCATGGATATACTTATAGAGGACACTTTGCTGCATTCAAAACAGCACAAAAGATTCTTCAATCCGGGTTATGGTGGCCATCAATTTTCAAAGACTGCCAAGAGTTTATATCTAGATGTGATTGCTGTCAAAGAATGGGTAATATAAGCAAGAGGAATGAGATGCCGCAAAATCCGATCTTGGAAATAGAAGTGTTTGACTGTTGGGAAATCAATTTCATGGGACCATTTAAGCCTCCTTCTTTAGGGAACAGCTACATTCTGGTTGCTGTGTATTATGTCTCTAAATGGGTAGAAGCTATTGCAGCCCCTACAAACGATGCAAAAGTGGTACTTAAGCTTTTCAAACACATAATATTTCCCAGATTTGGTGTACCAAGAGTTGTGATCAGCGATGGAGGATCCCACTTTGTCAACAAGGTTTTCGAGAATTTGCTTAGGAAACATGGGGTTAAACACAAAGTGGCAACTCCTTATCATCCTCAAACCAGCGGACAAGTTGAAGTTTCTAATAGGCAAATTAAATCTATTTTGATGAAGATAGTTGGGCTGTCAAGACGTGATTGGGCCGCCAAACTAGATGATACTCTTTGGGCCTATAGGACTGCTTTCAAAACACCCATTGGACGCACACCTTTTCAACTGCTTTATGGAAAGTCCTGCCATTTGCCAGTAGAGCTAGAGTACAAATCGATTTGGGCAACCAAACTCCTGAATTTCGATATCAAGACAGCACAAGAAAAGAGGCAGATGGATCTACATAAGCTTGAAGAAATCAGACTTGAAGCATATGATATCTCAAAAGCATACAAAGATCGCACAAAGGCAGCTCACGACAAAAAGATCCAGCGGTAAACAATCGAAGTTGGTGATCAAGTACTTCTCTTTAACTCAAGAATCAAGCTGTTTCCCGGAAAATTGCGATCAAAGTGGTCTGGTCCGTTCAAAGTACTGCAAGTTTTACCTTATCGAGTGGGCACTTTAGCCAACAGTAATGGGGAAGGATTCACTGTGAACGGTCATAGAGTTAAGCCTTATTTGGCCAACTGCACGATTCCCGAGGGAACTTCGGTTCTGCTCGATGAACCGCCTCCTCTCCAATAAATAGGAGGAAGTCGAGCTTGAGACTATAAACAAGCGCAGTTAGGAGGCAATCCCAAAGGTACCCTCTGTATATACATTTCAATTTTTTCAGCATGTTTAAACTCTTTACGTATATTTTATTTTTCATTTTTACTTGCATATATTTCATCTTACATGCACTTGGAAGGTTTTTGTACTCTTTTACACGAAAGTGGGACCCAAATAGAACAGGTGGGGTCGGAACCGACAAGATGGGACAGCACTCGACCACGCCTGGTCGAGTGTCCCACTCGAGTGTCGGCCATAACTTGGCAGACTGACACTCGACCAAACCTTCTCGAGTGTCAGGCTCAAGCATCCCGCCTTCATGCCTATTCACATGCCTCCAAAGCCTATAACTGCCAAAAGCTGAGAAAGGGGAGACATTTACTCCGAAAAATGGGTTAAATCTTTCTTTAATGCAATATCTTTTATATTTAATTCAAAAGATTTGATTTAATACATGTTCACATTTTGAATTTGAAAACACCCCCCTTTGTCTTTTCTCCTCTATAAAAGGAGGAGGAGCCTCTTTCCTTTCATTCACACGAAATACACTCTCTCTCTCTAACATTTCTCTCTAGTTTTTCTCTTTTACAGAAGCAAATTGTCTCTCTCTCTGTTTATCCACTACACTCGACCATTTCAACTCGAGTATCAAGGTCGAGCGTCCAATTACTTCCCTTTTATCCGATCAACTCTCACAATGACTGACAGCAAATCCAACAAAACTAACCTCCTCCGCCTTAGAGCCAAGAATAATGCTCGGTCGAGAAGCAATCCTGCCCAAGGAGAGTCTTCTAGGGCCGCAGACAAACCCGACAGAAAGGAGAAGAGAAGGTTGGAGGTGCAATTTGAAAATGAGTCGGAGGAAAGAAGAGAGTACATGGATGAGGACGAGATGGATCCACACCTCGTTGCAGAAACACTTCGTGAAGATGGGTACGACAAGAGAGAGGCTGCAGAGGCAAGAGAAATAATCCTTGCTGGAAAGAGAGAGAAAGAGAAGAAGGAGAGGCACAACTCAGCAAGGGCACTAAACGATCTGTGGAGGATGGATTTCATAGGGACCCGCTATCCATGCAAGGAGGCACTAACCGCGATGGGAATAGCTAGAGATGTGGATCTCATGTTACAAAACTGTGGGCTGTCCACATTTGTGCAATATCCGCAGCGAGCATACAAGGAGGAGACTCTACAGTTTTTAGCGACGGTTCAGATCGTTCTATACGATGCAGAAAACGAGAGTCTCCAAGAAAGGCAAGGTGGCGGTTACATATTCTTTGCAATTAGAGGAAGAGACTATCGAATGACTTTCAGAGCACTTCGAGACCTCTTCGAGTTCCCAAGGGCCGAGTCCAAGAATTATGGACCGGATTTCGATAGAGCAGAATTAGATGATGTGTGGCGGTTGATTGCATCAACAAGGAGCAGATTTTCGTCCTCTCGATCTAAGGCGTCTCTAATCTGAAACCTAGCCTTGAGGTATTTTCAAACAATCCTTGCAAATACATTTTTCTCACGTTTTACTACTGCAACAATCAATCTAGGAGAAATGGAAATGCTGGGTGACTGCTATCAAGGACATCGTTGGTACAAAGAGCGACGGGTCCCCGATTATCGGAGATCGGAACAGCGATGGTCTAACAATCCAGTTTGCAAACCAGTTGGTCACATACCGCGATTGGGCAAGAGACAATAAGACTGGAGGACGTGATGGTAAGATCACGATTTGTGGACTTGTCACATGCATTCTGGAGAGATGTAATGTGCCAATCGATGAGACAGAATGGGCTGATCCTCGATTCATGAACATCGATCACTTAAGGAGAAGCCAATTCTTGGCCGCGACTGAGGTTCGAGGTAAGCTCCTTTACTCTTTCCATCATTTGCTTAGACCAAACGCTTTTCTACTCTTGCCAAACAGGGAGTACACGTCGATAAGAATGGGGCAAAACACGGATTTTAATCCGCGTTTAGAAGCGTTGTACGATCCCAATGGCCCTCAGCAAAGTTCATCTCCAGCAAACAGCGATGAAGAGGATCCTGAGGCGTATTGTTTTGAAGAATACACGATGACACCACGTCAAGGAGAACCAATTCGAGAAGCACACAAGCACATAAGCTTGTTGCAGAAAATGAACAAATGGCTGATAAAGAAGGTGAAGAAACTGACTGCAAGCGACGAAGCTAGAAGGCAGGAAAACGAGGATCTAAGTAGAAGAGTGGCGGTTCTAGAAAGAAACAGCGGTCCACCACCACCACCAACTATTCGCCCAAGAAGAGCCTCTGTGTCCACGGATCGTGAAAAGCAGCACCAACCCGCACCAGCTAGACACTCCTCTACAAACCCCGCAGCCTTCTCATACAGAAGGCCTTTTGATGCAGTTGGGGCAAGCTTGAGTCAGCCACTCGAGCACCAATTGATCGAGCATCAATCCGAACACTCGACCGAAACGGTCGAGCAAGCTGAGCTCGAGCGTCAGAGGCATAATGACCACTACATGGAACTCATGCGGAATGTGGCAGCCGACTACTGGAACCATTAGAGAGGTACCAAAAACCCTTCCTTTCATTGTAAATACCATTGCGTATTTTTCACTTAACTTGCTTTTGCATATTTTTCACTTGACTTGCTGGTCTAGGATCCTCTTTCGGACTTTTATACACACAAGGGACTGTGTGATTTAAGTTTGGGGGAGGGTTCTAGAGGATATTTGACTTTGTTTTCTGTGATTCTTAGTTTTTAATCTTTGCATTTGATCATTTGCATTACATCTAAGGCATAAAAAAACCAAAAATATTTGAAAAATTCGAAAAAAGCATAAGTCAAAAACAGAGTGTTCATGTAGCTGCATTGCATTCATATAGGATTGAGTCTAGAGTTTCGGGAATCATCTTGCTAGATAGACAGACTTGCTAGGTTAATTGGCTAGTAACCATAGTGAACTCTTAGACTTGCGTTTTTTCCCTCTTGAATACTGACCAATACTTAGGTTGACCTTTGAAACCAATACTTAGGTTGTGTCTCAAAAAGAACCAGATTTGTTGCCTCATAATCGAATTTTATTTTTTCTAAATTAGGGGCTTGAGATACATTGCATAAGATCCTTCCTTAAGTTCAGCTAACTAAGTAAAAATAAAAAGCATAAGATGAATATAGAATCATTCTTCTCAACTCGGCTCAAATTATATGGTCTAAGATGAACAGAGATTGTGCGTAAACCCGTACCCTTCTTGTGTTCATCAATAAAGCCATTTCGATATCGCCTAAGATAGACCGGAACTGTGCGTTAAACCCGTACTTTTTCGCGTCCTATTAATAAAGTTAATACATCGATGCCTAAGGTGAAACCGGTACTGTGCGTAAACCCGTACTTTTTCGTGCTTCATTGATAAAGCTAAAGCCAATAAAAACGTAGTAGGAGTTGAGAAGTGATCGAAAATGTTTTAAACCATAGTGACTAGCTGAATTTGAGGAAGTTAAATCCACAAGGTCTTTGATCAATAGCCCCTCTTGCGGACTGCACTTAAAAGAAATAGGCTTCGAATCTGAGTTTCTTAAGAGTCCAACTAAGTGTTAGGGAATATTCGGTTTTTATGCTAAGCCTTGATGAAAGTAGATTGTGGTTCTTACAAAGGAATGAGGGTTCACTTGTGGATTATGGTTTTTCAGTTTGATAAGTCGTTTGTTTAAGTAAGATATTCCCATTGTCAGAAACCCTCTCTTCCTTCTTAGTTCGATGCATATTTGCTTGAGGGCAAGCAAAGACTAAGTTTGGGGGAGTTGATGTGTCTGCATTTTACCACATTTTAGGACCATTATTTAGCATGTTTTGCATTCATACTTGCATTCATTATCATTGTTTTAGGTTCTTTTAAGCATAATTTGCATTGTTAGTGTTGGGCATTGCATACATTGCCATAAAATGTATTTTTAGGCACTTTTTGGAGCTTATCATGGAGTATTTCGGACTACAAGAAGACCTATGAAGAATCGCTTGGAACTAAAGTTGAAGTTCAAGATGTGAACTAGAAGATTTGACACTCGAGCATGACACTCGACCATCACTTGGTCGAGTGATTGCGGATTTGCAGG
>JAKUCM010002834.1:0-56992 GCA_023374145.1 Lepidium sativum | reverse complement strand
TATTAGATTTAGTCTGGTTCTTTTCATGTATATAATCTCTTTGTAACAGCCATTAACAAACACGAGAGAAAGAAAGATTTGTTCATCGTTTTCACATGAATTAGTCTCTATGATTCAACTGTTTTCTCATTGCGAATTCCTCTTCTTCTAACATGGTATCAGAGCTGTTGAAGATTACTTCAACAATTTCGATCTTCTCCTCTTCATTCTCTTGATCGGAATCATTATTCTTCCGGTCATCTTCTTTCTTCCTCTTTCTCGGATTGTCCATCCGAATCTTCAAATTTTCTCTCAAGAACTCTGCTGGAGTGTTTCTTTGTTCCGAGCTACAAATCATGCTACCAGTCAAAAGAAAGACTAAGCGAATGGTAGCTGGAAAAAGAACTGTGTCGAGAAAGCTCACTCAACCATCAATCTTGGGAAATCCGGAGTCGAATCGAGCTCCGACAAACAGCGATTCGCCGATTGAGCAAAATGTCTCCGTGAACGGTCGAACACCAAATCAAAACTCTTCTTCGATTTTGACTCCTGGTGAAGCGCTCACGACTTCGACAACTCCGAACAAGCTCGAATTCGACGGAATCCAGTACTCTCCCTACTTCTTAACAAGTGCCGACAATCCAGGTCTTCTATAATCACTGAAATTCTCGATGGAACGAATTACAGCACTTGGAATATCGCGATTTCAATCGCCTTAGAAGCTAAGAATAAGCTAGTGTTCGTTGATGGTTCGTTACCTAGGCCTGATGAGAGTCATCCTCATTATAAAATCTGGTCTAGATGCAATAGCGTGATCAAGTCTTGGATCTTGAACTCCGTCTCTAGAGAAATCTATAGCAGTATACTTAGGCTTCGAGATTCAGTCGATATATGGAAGGATTTGATGTCTAGGTTTCATGTCACTAACCTTCCTAGATCGTATCAACTGTCGCAGCAAATCTGGTCTCTTCAACAAGGAGGAATGGATCTCTCTACCTACTTCACTAAGTTGAAGACGTTTTGGGATGATCTTGATAGTACAGATTGCTCAAGAACCTGCAACAACTGCGAATGTTGCAAAACGGTTCAAACCAAACAAAAAATGCTCAAAGGTCATTAAGTTTCTTGCAGGGTTAAGCGATTCATACTCCAACATAAGAAGTCAAATCATTATGAAGAAGACGATACCAGGTTTAACTGAGGTTTACAACCTTCTTGACCAAGACCATAGCCAAAGAAATATTCAGCATGTTCAGAATGCTTCAGTATTCAATGTAAACGCCTCTTATGTGAATCAGAAGTCGTCTCAAAAAACCAACTTGCTCTCACTGCGGTTACATAGGTCACTCAGTGGACAAATGTTACAAATTGCATGGGTACCCTCCTGGTTTCAAACACAAAACAAAAGGGACAACTACAAAAGCAACACTCGGACAAACAAGCAACTCTGGACAGAACAAGGTGGACCAATCTGTGATCGGTTCATTACAGAATCTATCCAAGGAACAAATAGCAGGGGTTATTGCTTATTTCAATACTCATACATTAGATCCTACGACTGTGACTTTGCCTTCTACCTCAGGAGGTACAATTACAGCCAACGGTATGACTCTTAACTCCAATACTCTTCACCTTGCTGGAATGTTACATTCTACAAAGACTAGCCTATCTGTTTGTTCTTGGTTCATTGATAGTGGTGCAAGTCATCACGTGGCATATGATGAGAGTTTGTTTACTAACATGCGTGTCTGTGTAGATAAACATGTAACACTACCAACAGGTGTTGATATTAAAATTGCGGGTATAGGTGACATATGTATCAATGACATACTGCTTCTTCAAATGCTCTTTTCATACCAGAGTTTCACCGAAATCTCATGAGTGTCAGTCAGCTTGCTCATGATTTAAAGTGTAGATTCATTTTTGATGATTCTGCTTGTTTGATTCAGGAACCTCTTCAGGGGCAGACGATTAGACTTGCTAAGAAGACTTGCAATCTATACATCTTGGATAGTAATCTGGCATATGATAAACCAGATTCTAGTTCTTTCACCCCTAATATTGTTGCTGATTTTTCCCTTTGGCACAATAGACTAGGGCATCCCTCTTTGTCTAAAACCGAATACCTCTCGAAAACCGAAAACACTTGGTTTTAAACAGAAAATTGATTCTACCTTTCATTGTTCAATCTGTCATGTAGCTAAACAGAAACGTTTACCATATGATTCTAATAACAATGTCTGTCTTTCTTCTTTTGATCTTTTACATGTCGATACTTGGGGGCCTTTATCAAAAGAAACAAACGAGGGATATAGGTTTTTCTTGACAATTGTAGATGATCATACCCGCATGACATGGACTTATCTCATGAGAGCAAAGAGCGACATACTAAAGATCTTTCCTGACTTCATCACGATGGTGGAAACTCAATACAATGCTAAAGTCAAGGGAGTTCGTTCTGATAGCACACCAGAGTTGAGCTTTGTTGAGCTATTTCAGTCTAAAGGGATTCTACGTTACTACTCGTGTCCAGAAACCCCCCCAGCAAAACTCTGTGGTGGAGAGGAAAGCATCAACACATACTCAACGTGGCGAGATCGCTAATGTTTCACGAGAAAAGATTAGAGGTAAATTTTGGCATATAAAAAGCTTTTGTTCTCCTATTAAATAAATTTAAATCTCATATTCTATTGATTGGTACTTTCTCAACACTAGCCACAATAACACTTCCTATGGTTGATTTTACATTCTTTATCAATCTAGGATTACTAATCATGTAATGAGATGCACCAAAATCAATAATTAAGGAATTTGACGAGGTTTTAGAGAGATTAGAGATACCAGAATCTTGTAAGTTGGCAATGGCTTTGATAATTTCATCAAGGTCCGACCTTCTCACAATTGTTCCGTGAGATTTAGCACTCATTGCCATTGCTCCTCCCGGTTTGGATGTCTCCGCCGGTTCCTCCTCCAAGCTTTCGTGAGCTACATTTTCCCTTTGCTCCTTCCACTTTTTCGGTTTTAGATGGAGATTAAGGATCCAACATTTATCCCTTTATATGACCTTTCTTCTTGCAATGATCACACACCACACTCCTCTTGTCTTCATTTTGAATGTTACCCTTGTGGGCGGTGATTAGTTCCTTCTTGCCATTAATGAGGCTGATATTTCCTTGCTCTCTTTGTACTTGAGCACGAACTTCATCCACCCATTGGAAGCTTCTTCTCCCTTAGAATGGATTTGACAAGATCATTGTAGCAAGTATTCAAACCTCCAAGTAGACAAAAGACTTTATCTTGTTCAGCCTTTCATTTTGAATAAGAAGATCCATTGTATTTGGCCTTAACATCTCAAGTTCCGCCCAAAGAACCCTTAGCTTCCCAAAGTAATCTTCAGACTCCATATCTTCTTGACTTAGAGTATTAAGAGCTCTTTTGACTTCAAATACCCTAATGTGATTGGAGACATTACCATTTACCTTCTTGAGAGTATCCCATAGGTATTTTTGTGGTTTCACAAAATAAATAATATTCAAGAAGATGATGATCTAGTGAGGTGGTTATGATAGCCATCACTGGCTGGTCTTCTTGAAACCATTTGTCATTGTCGACAACCACCACATCGGAGTTGCCCTCCTTTCCTTTTCCTTTGTCGGCGGCATTTGAGACTTTTTTCTTGTTGTGGCTCTACATGATTCCATAATCCACGGCTGCATAAGATCATCCTTGCAGTCCTTGACCATAGCATGTAGTTAGGCCCCTTAAGAGTCACCGGTATGCACACCCCTTTGTTGGAATCCATGGTGCTTTTATCGAATAAAGGTAACGATTTTGAGATTGGGGAGAATAAAGAGATAATAGAGGATTTGAGAACCATAATTAATAGAGAATCAAGATATTTGTTGCTCTGATACCATGTAAGAATTTGAGAATAAGAGACCAAGAATTCAAGAATAGAAATTGAGAGAAAGAATATAAAGTAAAGGCACTTTCAATGATTCAAAAATCCTTTTTCAATGTTCAATACATATCATGGCTTATATATGACACATAGGGAGGAAGAAGAAACTTAGAGGAAAGTAGCCGTTTGAGAGGAGGAGAGAAGAGGGGTGTGGTCCCCCGGTAAAGTGGTCCCGGGGTGAGAGTGACGCGGTGGTCCTACTCAATGCTTCTCTTCCTCCAACGGCTCCATGATTTCATCAAGGGCCCATATTGGTCAAAGACAAGGGTCACTGGTCCCCACAAGCCTCATGAGTCGCTTTCGTACCTCAAGTCCCGAGAAACAATCTTGTTCGGGGTCTTTTGGGGAGAATCCGCCCTTACCGCGTCAAGAGTCGGCGCTCCCCGTGCCCTCGTTGATTTTCTCGGACTTCTACGCGTACTGTGTTCCAAGTTCCCTCGGTTCATGCGGAGTGCCTCACGTCTGTGATGCCCTGTTCCGGGTTGAATCTTTAGTTACTAGTTTCGGGTCATGGGCGTATAGATTTATAAGGAACCCTGTTTTTTGATGACGATGTTCAGTTTATTATGAGTTTCCCTCCAGCTATAGATAACGGATGATGATTGGGTATGGCCTTTCACAAAACATGGTAAATATTATGTGAAGAGTGGTTCTTGGCTTGCTGCTAAAATAAAAGAAGTTCCATCAACGATGTCTGTTGATAATTTCCGGATGAATTATCTTAAAAACAGACTTTAGAAAATTAAAAATCTCCCTAAGATCTGTTTCTTCTTGTGGCAAGTACTCTCGAATGTTATTGATGTTTCGTCATGTCTTCAAAAGCGTGGTTTTAGCGCTAATGGAAGGTGCTCGGTATGTTCGAATAACTATGAATCTGCTACACATGTACTGTTTGAGTGTTTCGTTGGTTGGATCCTCCGTGATTCCAACGACGACACCCTTTACCATAGTAGAGATGTGATGATTGCTTCTCAATCCAGAATAACACCTAAGTTTCATGATATTATTTGGGCGGCCTGTTGTATGCTTGATCTTTGGTTGGGTAAAATTGAGGGTTAGACGGAAAATATCACTGTCTATCAGGCTTTTCACAACCCCAACAATTGGCCCCAATATAGATGTTTTCTATTGAAGTGGACACATTTACTGGCTCAGGGGGAGTAACTTGAGAGTTTTCCACTCTCCCCACATAGCGAACCTTGCTGCTTCTCGGAAAGTGTTACTCGTGATGGCAAATATAATTCTTACATCGCCTCTGGTGCGCCATGCTGGCTACAAGCGACTCTTTCTAAGGATAGAGATTCTATATCTTGATTTTCGTTGTTGCTCATGTTTGAAACTTTTTTGTTTTGTTGGGGATCTTTTAACATCTAACTCTTTTTTATATCTTTGTTCTTTGAACATCTAACTTTTTTTAAGATTTCTAGTAAAACTTTTGTTTGGTAAAAAATGAAAAAAACTAACAAGTTTAGCAGCTCGTTCTTTATATATAAAATATTAGTATTTGTCATGAGAAACTTCGCCATCAGCTAGATCTTCGTTATTTCAAATGGTTTTGATCTTCAAATTAGGTAATCTTTTTAAAAATTTATATTTTAGCTTACCAACATTTTAACATTACTCAACCCATAATTTCAATCTAGCTTCATTCTCTAAATTCTAACCAAACAAATCAACATTTTTCCTTTTTATATCTAAAACTAAACCTCAGTTACATTCCTTAATACATATATAACCCAAACTAAACATATATCTATTTATATTAAAATCTACCGAAAAAGAGAAAAAATAGTATAGAGAGACTTACCTTATGATGGAGATGAAGAGAGGCAGCAAACAGAAGTGGTGGATTGATTATGTGACCTCCCTTATCACAAGGGAATTTTCGACGTTTTAATAAAAATTTTGTGAGCGAAATTTATATAAAAAAAATACAGTTTGTCAAGGTGATAAACTGTAACAAAAGATTAAAACTAAACTAATGATTAGAAATAAACAAAACATTGGGTATTTTTAATTTTATTTTTATTAACTAAACTAGAATAATTATTTGATATTTAGTTATATTATGTTATATACAAGTTGAAAAAGTTGGAAAAAAGTTTCAAGAGAATACATAAAATGTATATAGTGAACATGAACAAAAATGATTAAAAATAATTTCTCCTCAACATTCGACTAATATGTAACTGATAGCAGAAGAAAAAGTGGAATAAAAAATGTTGTGGAATTTGAAGAATATGTTACCATTTAGACTCCATAAAAAACTTTTTTAAACAATTGTTTTATTTTCAGTGAAGGACTAGAGAAAATAAAAATGTTTTGGGTGATGGGTGAGTGAAGAATGAGTATAGTTATTGATAAAAGAATAGTGTATATAACCGTTGGAAAATGTAATATTTGAAATATTTCTAGAAATTATTGTGCGCAATCGTTTCAAAAATTGTCAAAATTTGAAAAGGTATTTTTTCATGACCGAAAGTAAAAAAATTAAAACGGAAATCATTACAAATTTTATAACAAATAAATAATTAAATTTATCACATTCAATTTGAAGGTACGAATAATATATATTATTAGTGGTTGAGTCTCCTTATATTCAGCATAAAATAAATATATAGCTATAATAATATGCTGATAGAATTATCCACATTATTGCGGTAAGATTATCCATCTTATATTAAATGCAAGATAAACAAATATATTAAGTGATACTATAATGGCAAAGTCATGTATACTATGGGTGGTACAACCCTTCATTACATATGAAGTGCAATGTTGATATGAACCTCCAAAGAGAGAGGGACCGATCTTTGAAGTTGAAGGGTCCATTAGGGAAGAAACAGAGAGGTTCTAGACGAACTTGACTTGTAGATCGAGTGTAGAGACCCGAGTGGAACAAATAAGCAAATCAAACAGAGTTCTGGGTTTGACTTGAGTTATTCATTCGAGTGTGAGGGTCGAGTGAAGGATCTTAAAATGCACGGAATTGGCTGAAAATGAACGAGTGAAGAGATAGGGGATATGAATCCTTTGCTGGTCGAGTTTGAGCTTGATCCGGTACTCGAGTGAGAGTGGATGAGTGTGAAGATAGATGTGATTTGATGAGTGACTTTCAGACGAACTTGGTGGATCGAGAGTTTCACTTCAAGAGATCTGAGCTTCTCTTCAACAATTATTGATCCTTGGAAATAGTTTTTTGCATTTAAAAAATTATAGGTTCTTTTACAATATAGGCCACAAAATTTAAAGGAAGCTTGGACATACCAACAACATTAAACTCCAATTTTGAATTCTAAAATGACACTTAAACTCAAGGCCACATTGTATATCTTTGATAGGATTAAAATCACATGAACCAAAATACTCTTTCGTTTGTATAGTCCAATTATCTCATAAAAATTTAATGAGATAATTCAATGAAATAGAATTCACTTAAGAGAAAAAAGTATAATCAAGCTACACATTATTTGATCAATCTTCTTGAATATTCATCTCTAACATGTATAATTTGGATACACTGTTTTTCTTGATTCCTTAGCCGAGCGAGTAATCCTTCTTTGCATTTTTTTTAGCTTCAGATGCTAGAGATCGAGTAAAGAGACCGAGCTATACATTATAAAAATATTGAAGCTGAACTCGAGTTGTGCTCCTTGAGCCTGGAGGTCGATTTGGAAGTGGGATTGCTCAAATTCATATAAATGTAAAGAAATGTTTAATACCGATATGATGGTGAAATAATCATCTACAATGTAGACGTTACAACTTTCTACTATATATGAACTGTAATATATATCTAACACTGATTGGATAGTGACAAGATCAACCATACTGTAGAAGATACAAATGTTCACTATATATAATATTCAATTAATAAATATTTAGACGGCAAACCAGACATTATAGTAATATATATATATATATATATATATATATATATATTAAAATAATATCTATTAACAATGATCATGTTAATAATATGTTAAAATAATGAAATAATATAACTAGGTATTTACTATATGTGAATATAATTGGAGGAAAAATTATATTCTTAGTATTTTACCTCTTTCTGTTTCCTTTCAATTTCTTACAAGTTACAAATGTCGGAACATCATATATATAGAAGTAAAAAGGATAAAATTACTATGACAATGTCACAAGCTTCTTTTGTTAATTTAATAATTCATATTTTTTACTTCTATAATATTTTTGATACTCTTCCTATTTCAAATTCTAAAACCTTTTTGTCAAAACACATAGATTTAAAAATTTAAATTTATATCAATTAAATTATTTTATATTTTAAATTAATAAAATTCCGCCAATTATATTAAAGATTGTAAAATTTTAGAAGTCACAATAAATAAAATGCATTTAGTTTTGCATAGAAATATAAAACAATTTTTTTTAACCCTTATAAAATAAAACACAGAGATTATTTATTAAAATTTAAGGATTTAACATTTGAGTTATGCATTAGAGTTGACCATACCAATTGTTGTATATATATATATATTTATCATTACAAAATATATCTTGATATTCAAAATATTTAGCTTGATTTCAGTATTTCAGATATATTCTAATCGATTTATAAATTTTGGATAAAATACACTTTTTACCCATTTAAATTATCATTATAAAGATTTATTTTGGATACTGGTTTGGTAACAACCATTTTTGATTCGGTTCGAATAATAATTTCGAAAACCATAAGTACATAAACCTAAACCTAAGAACAAAATTTTCATATATTTGTTTTAAAATAGAATAACACAACCTTTTAGGTTATAGATAATCTTACAAATAACTTTATGATGTGCATTAACATATATTACCTAGTAACTATAGTTCCATAAATCTTAGATCCAGTGGGCTTACTATAAGCTGTAATATTAGCAATTTCATTATTCGCAAAAGACCAAGATTTCAAGGGCAAAAGACAAGGAGTAGTAGTCAAGAAACCAAACCTACTTTCACTCTTCACCAAGAATTAAAAATTAATTAAGATAAACTATTACTCCCAGATTTGGCGTCACTCATCACTACAAAATCCTTTCATTTTCTTCTTTAGCTAACATTGTACTTTGATAACTCTTGTACGTGCATTATCGATAGAAGATTCATACCAATTAGTTACTCGTGAGACTCCTTCTAACAAAAAGATCCGTTACATATAATTTTGTTGTCTCTATATGGATCCAGTAGATTATATAGAAAAAATGCAACATAATTCGGAGATGCAACAACCTCTTTGTCCTAAGCCACGCCGTGTGTGTCCTTCTCTTCCCGACTTCCTCAAACCTCTCTCATGTTCCCTACACTCCTCCGAGTATACTATTACCTAAATATGTTTTTGTTTGTGAATTGTCCTTTGTTTTTACAATTTCTTTTTCTTTTTCAAAAATCTATTTAAAAACCTGATAATGTTTTATATGTCAATATTATCTTCAGCTTTTTCTGTAAGTTTTTTTTGAAATTTTTCATGAATGAATGATGGCTCATACATGTTTGTGTCATGACCAGCCAACATAGTTCAGAGGAAAGAAGCGGTGTTCTCAGCATAATCGACAAGGTCCTTTTTTTGTTACTTTATTCTTCATTTTTCTAGGAAAATATAGATATCTCCTCTCTTTCAAATAACATCATTTAAATTGCAGTGTAATTTTTTACATGATGATCTAAACAGAAAATACTAAATATAGAAGAAGTTTGGAAGTTTTTTCTCTTTGAATAAATGTAATTGAATATTTAATTTTGTTATTAATTCACGTGAAAAAATGGTAAAAGGACACTAAAATATAATGTAAATATTTCCAAACTTGCATCCAGGTTCAGCCGATGGAAGGTGGGCCAATAGAATCAATGTGGTACGCAGGATCTCCACCTAGAAGAACTGGAAATCCTCTTGTACATGACCTTCATTTCATTCACTGCCTTGATCTTCTCCCCAATTTCTCGAGAAGCAAGGCTTGATCTCACTTCTTCTTGGTCTACGTAATCCCCTATATATACATATGCACGCACAAAGAAACAAAAAAAGTTTAACGCCTTAAGTACAATATTTCTATACACTCACGTATCAAACTAATTGGTTTCTACAATCTTTATAGACGTATACTTGGAGATAGCAAGTTTCATTAGAGACCTGAATAGGATTTGATGTTTTCAATTATTTATAATGTAGTAATTGGTTTTCTAACAGTTTTTCTTTTTTTAATTAGTTCGTTATGCTTTGCCTTTTCCTTCGAACATTCGTATGATTTGTGTTTCATTTTGTTATGACATATAAGGGTACTTGTACATGTTTCTATGTAAGTTCTAGACTTTTATATTAATTAATAAACTAATTTCATATAACTACTGCTTCTTTTCCGGAAAAAAAAAACATAATATGTATCCTAAAATTAAAGATCAACTCGGGTTCAAAAGCTACGTAATTAATATGCATTAAATATTAAATGAAATTCGGAAATAAGTGAAAAAGATAATTAATTAGAGATAAAACATTTAGTGGAGGTATTAACTTATTCGAATGAATAGATAAATATACGTAGAAGATGTCTTGTCGCCATGACATTCTATCGTAAGATGTTAACCGTGACTTGTGTTTCCTTTTATTTTAAGGAAACTCGTTGTAGTTGTGTGTACGTTCCATCAGTTCTACTTCTTTCTTCTTTTATAACTAAGAGAATTTAGATTAAAACCATAAATTTTTGAAGCCAAACACTATAAGAATATATAGCCAATTCTGACGAGAAATCCGACCATACAATACATGTCGAAAACAAACCGACAATATACCAATGCAACATAACCGGAAAAATGAGTTTCGTTGGATGCTGTCAATTTAGGCAACGGAACTAAAACCATCAGATAATGTTGGAAAACGATTCAACCACATCCCACAACTTTTGATGGACAACTAAATGCTATCGCTACCCTTCAGGCTTCGAACCGATGGGAACCGACCGCAATTATTTTTTATTTAAAAAAAAAGAAAAATTAAAAATTAAATTTAAAAGTCCCGTCCGTTCGAGACCCGACGTGCACCGACGACATTTACTTTTGATTTTAAAACATTAAATAAAAATTAATATTACAAGTCCCGTCAGTTTATGTCGGTTCGTTGGACGACGGGAACAGATGGAATCTACATTCAATTTTAAAAAATAAAATAAAATTTAAATTAACAAGGCACGTAGGTTCATGTTAGTTTGTTGCCCGACGAGAACCGACATGATTTACATTCGATTTTTTTTTAAAAAAATTTACAAGGCCTGTCGGTTGTTGACGAGTTCTATATTACTTAGGAGTCCAACATAAGTGATTTCAACATGTTTTGCATGAAAATTAAGTAGCCATCGGAAACTATCATAAGTTTTCCTCTATAAACCACCAACACTTCCATTTCTCTCTATCACACTTTCCTTAATTCCTTAAAAATTACAATGTCAAATTCAAATTTTCGATCTTGGATGGACAGACCATGTATCTATGAAGTAACATGGGCATTAACTGAAGAGTATGCTGTCGGGTTGAAATTTTTTATGGAGTTTGCGGTGTATCAGAGTCTACCGCTCTAAACAGGTAAGATGTATTGTATGTGTATAAAGTGCCAAAATATGAAATATATTCGTGTTTAAACTAGAGTCATCTTTACCGTAGAGTATTTTCTGAGTTACACAATATGGTATTCGCATGGAGAAGATGGTTTGAATGATAAGTTTGGTAGTTATAGCAGAGTTGGTAATGTTGGTATAGGTGAGTAATTAGGTAACCTGGTAGATGAAGCAATATATGTTAATCTTGGCAGGAGCAGTTTAGGTTAGGAAACAATACATGGATTTAATCTGTTTGGGAAACATAGGAGACCGTACTCCGTTTGGTCGGTGATTATGACACCCTATAATCTGTCACCAATGTTGTGTATAAAGGCAGAATTATTATTTTTAATAGTCATTTTACAAGGACCTGATCATCCACGCAGATCACTTGATGTAGTTTTTCTACCGCTAATTCACAGTTATCAGGTTGATCCACGCATGAGAGATTGGCTTGTCCGTACTATCAAGATAACACTGAACCATTCCAGCTCAAGCTTGGAAGGAAGACGTATTAGTTCGATTTCCACCAATGTTTTCTTCTTATGGATCATCCATATAGGCATGTAGATCATTGTTCACTAAAGACAAGAAAATGTTGTATGGTCCACCTCTCGAACAAAACGGTGCATATATACGAACGCAACTGAGAGATTTGGTGCTGGTGGTCCACTCTGAGATGTGAAGGAAATGGATATTACCCTGACGATGGTGTTTGGGTGTACCATAATTGGTATAAGGAGAGTATTTTCTGGGAGTTGCCGTATTTAAAAATCACCTTCTTCGACACTATTTAAACGTCATGCACATTGAGAAAAATGTGTTTGATAATTCCATCAACACAGTTATGAACATACAGGGGAAACAAAAGACAATTTGAAATCAATAATTGATTTACCAAAATTCTTTGATAAAAAGTTGTTGCATATACGAGGGAATAACAATGTTGGCCCATTACCTATCTTCCAATTGAGTAAGAAAAATAGTATGGTGACTTCTTACCTTTGTATACATGATTATAATTTTCATTTTTAATGCAATTGAGATTTTTCCCCGTATGATGCTTTTTTTAATTGGATTAAGCACAAGGTAAAATTCTGCAATAGATATATTTCAAACCTATGGAAATGTGTTGACAATACTGAAGGAAAATTCGCTAGTGTGAAAAGAAAGACTATCATGTTGTAATACAACGACTTTCCTCCTTTGCGTTTACTTATTTATTGCCTAGAAATGTACATGAAGCGCTTGTGAGTTTTCTGATAACCTTCAAATTACCGGAAAATTGAAAATAAATATTCGTATTTTTTAAGATTATTTTCTAAAATCAGGTCTTGGGGCCTTTTTCCGTGATCTATAATATATTCGAATCGGA
Organism: Lepidium sativum; assembly: GCA_023374145.1. NCBI lineage: Eukaryota > Viridiplantae > Streptophyta > Magnoliopsida > Brassicales > Brassicaceae > Lepidium > Lepidium sativum. Next base: position 44,073 of record JAKUCM010002834.1, on the reverse strand, counting down.
AATTTGAATGATAGAAATTCCAATAATCTTATGCAATCTCAAGAAGACATTTCTCCCTTCATTTTACGTTGTAATGGAACACCTAACTGTTTATCTCCCTCGTTTTAATTAGTATTATTCGTAAACCGAACATTTGTTTTTTTAAATAGAGCTTGACGGGCCAGTTCAATATCGTTAGATGTACCCATTTGAAATATATATGTTTAAGGTGAAGAAGAAAGTTCAAAACTTGAGTCGGGTTGAAGGGTCGATTGCTGCCCAATATATCAACTGAAGAAACTGCAAATTTTGCTTCGTTATACTTTCCGTTAAATGTTGAGACAAAGAATTGGCGATCACAACGAAACGATGATGGAGGGGGGCGACATACTTATCCAGCATTTTTGCCAGCTATATTTTCACAAATAGGTCAAGTCAGTGGAAATTCCATTTGCAAAACACTCACCCCATACGAGATTAAACATGTGCATATGTATATTATAACTAATTGTCCTTAATTAAGGGAACTTGAGAGATTAATAGTACGTGCCAGACTTTTACTAGCCTATTTCAAGAAATCAAATGCTTACGAACACAAGCGGAAATAATAATATCAATTCAAGTGATAAACCTTTGAATATAACTGACGGACACCGGCGGAAATTGGAGAAAATACAAAAAGCCAAAACATTTGGCTCGCTTTCATGCAAACTTGGAGCTTAAATACCGACAGGAACCAACAGAGAGGTTATGTTTATAAACTTCCAAACCTTTCTTCTTCTCTTCCAAACCGTCGCCGTTGTCGTTATCAAGCCGAATCTTCCTCATTTCACTTCAAATCATGTAACAATTTCAACAAATTTATATTTCTATTATTTTTGGGTTAAGTTAGAAATGATAATTAATTTAGAGATGTTAGGAATTAGGCTAATATAAACTCTTGATTTAGGCTTGAATCGACATGGTTTACCTTAGATTTGGCTTGGAAGTGATGATTTTGGTTCGTTGAAGAAAAAAAATCTCCCAAGAACAAATTTTTTTTGCAAAAAAATAGGTTCTTTTTATTTTTACCGATTTCAATTCTAAATTAAGTATTTGTAAAATATTTTATATATTGTTGCAAATTTCTAAATTTTTTTTACCAATTTCATTTCTAAATTAATTATTTCTACATGGTTATTATTATACTTTCACAATTTGAAGTTATTTGTAAATAATAATAACTAAATTTTCTCAATTATAGGTTTCGTATCGAGGACTAGATAGTAACTTTAGTGGAGATTATGATACAACAGCAACTTAAGTTTGCACATCCAACCTCTAGCAACTCTCTTTAGAGCTGAAAGAGCAGTGGTTCAAATCTTTCGCGATAACAACTACTTTATTATGCTAGCTTCACATTTTCAATTATTAATTATGTTTGCTAATTTCTTACAATTGACAACAACATTTTAACTGGACCGTTTATCATACGCCTTAGATTCAAAAGAAGTATGAGGAGTAGTGCAATATTTCCTTCACCAACCACGTTTATGCATGGAAGACTGCATGGTAAAAAGATCCAACGACAGTACCCATGATTGCATGATGGATCGCTTCCCGGATTTTGTTAAGTATTGGAGGCTTCCAGGGACAAAGAAGATTTCTAAGAGAAACAAGAAGAACCGTAGAGCTGGTAAGGACGAAAAGGCGGCAGGGACAAACAACACCAACTCCCATAAATTTGAGCCATTGAGCGAGTTATGCTAAGTTTCAATTTTAAACATAATTATTTCATTGAATATAAGCTTAAAAATGTTCTTGGTTTTGTAGACCTATTAAAAATGGGTGCGTACCTGATCGACTGTGCCTGATGAAGGGTTGTCACACCAAGAAAAAGTCTGGAGCGACTGATGTTCCTCATATTTTGTCGGTTTTGAGCTCATTATTACGGTTATATTTGGGGAATTCGTCTATGTTTTATTGAGATTTCAGGTCAAAAACGTTCAGAGTTGGAATCATGTTTGAAGGTGGACTTTGGAGAAGTTTGAAGCATTTCCCGGTATTCTCCACGAAAGGAAGGACCGATCGATCAACACAAGGATCGATCGATCAGTGCTCTAACAAGGATTATGCGCACGATCTGAAGAACGACTTGACTTCTGAGAGATCGACTCTAAATCCAAGGATCGATCGATCCACTTTAGGATCGATCGATCGATGCCCTTCTCAGAAACCTAATTTCACAATTTTTTAGCTCTTGTTTTGAGCCCTATAAATACTCTTTTCCTATTTTATTTTAAGGGAGTCCTGAGTCATCTATGAGTTGTTAGAGAACGAATTTTACAGAGTGTTGAGAGTTTGTAAGCTAGGAAGAAGATCTCTTCATACTTGAGAAGAATTTATGAATCATAATTCTATTTATTAATGAAATTTGAGTTTCAGTTCATCATGATTTGCTTGATTCATTGATCTATGTCTGAGTAGATCTTAAATCGGATTTAGGGATTCTAGGGTTTTAGAATTCATTGTTGGGAAACAAATAGGATTGATGAACAGATGATGCTCCTTATAATACTTGAGTAAAATGCATAGATTAGCCTGATCACCTAGTCGATGATTTTAGGTTGTTAACTTTTCAGAAGATTGTTAAGAACTAGAACTAGACTAGAAGAGCAATTTCTTCACTACCAACGAGAGTTGATGCTAGGTTGGGTTGTGGGTAATTGAACCTAAGCGATAAAGCCTACTTGTAATCTGAAACCAATGAGAGTTAGGACCTTTAGATTATTAGTAGAGGGGTAGATTCAAGGAGAGTTGGTTTGTCTTTATTTATGTTCAAGCCGAGATTAGGATCAGATTAGTTCCTGAATAATTTCCCTAACAAGAATTCTAATTCCTGAATGAATACCCCCACATCTGATTGCTTTAGTTATTTGATTTCATTCGCGTTTAAGTTGCTAGTATTTACCTCTCTGATTTGGATTGATATAGCTTGCAATTCGATAGAAGTCGAAAGTGTAACATGGTCCCTAAGTACTATTACGTTTGTTGTGCACTTGCAGTAGGATATAGGGTTAAAACTTGTGATACCAAGTTTTTGGCGCCATTGCCGAGGAACCATTAGTTGCCTTTTGATTTTCTATTTACAGTTTCAAGTCTATATCGTTACTTACGTTTTTCTTTTTGTTCGTTTTTATTCCTTTTCAGGTGTATGACCAGAAGTCAAGGTTCAGAACACCTATTCAACTTGGATAATCAAGAGCTTGCGAGGGTTAAAAGATAAAACAGAAGGGCTAGGAATATGAATCTTCCGAAGAATCAAGTACAAAATCCGTAGGATATGGCCACATTGGTACAACAGTTGCAGAGAGAGTTGGATGAGATTAGGAGAGCACGAGAGTCTGCTCAACGCAGAGCAATATGTGACATGGACACTCCACACACCCACTATCATAATCGCTCAACTATTCGACCTCCTGCGATTGAGAGGAATGATTATGAGATCAAACCTCAGCTTATTTGGTTGGTTAAGCAGTATGTCTTCAATGGACTTCCAGGGGAGAATCCTATGGATCAGATAGAGAATTTTGAAGACATATGTGGGACCACTAGCTTTAATGGTGTACCTGGTGACTATGTGAAGTGTAAGCTTTTCCATCATTCACTTTCAGACAAAGCCTCTAGGTGGTTGCATTCATTACCTCCAGGATCACTCACCACATGGACTCAGGTTCGCGTAGTGTTTCTTGATCAGTTTTACACCAAGTCCAAGACTGCAGCTCTTAGGAGCAAGATCTCATCGTTTTAGCAACGATTTGGAGAATCTCTGAATGAAGCATGAGAACGTTTCAACGAGTATCAGCGAGATTGTCCACACCATGGGTACTCGAATGAGCAGCTTCTCAACACTTTCTACTAGTGGAATCGAGTGGGAGTACAAGAATTCCCTGAATACTGCCAGCAATGGAGACTTTATGACCAACACTAGGGATAAGCCTTCACTCTGATTGATAACTTGGCTGCAAGTTCTGGTAGTCATTGTCCAAAATATGATCGAACTAGAAAGGTAAACAGCGTGGAGATTCAGAGGATTGATGACATTGCTGAAAAATTGGATATCCTAATCCGAGCAAATCAGGGTAATCAGAGGAATGTGAGTCAGGTTGAGGACAGCAGAGAAGTGGCTCAGGTTCACGATAATTCGGTTGGTTCTGAAGATCAAAGGGAGGTCGATTATGTTAACTGGCAGCACAGGGAACAGAACCCGAATTACCTTTCCTACAGGAGCACTAACATCGAGAACCCTCAGGATGTTACTTTTTTAGCACCCACACTGCCTCAAGGGTCACCTTTTCAGGGAAAGTCATTCATCCAGAATTCAGGTCAAAGATGGAATAATCAGAAGTTGTTTGTTCCAAATGCAGGACGAAGTAACTGGCAAAGGCCGTATAAGCCTTATGTACCACCGCCAATGCAACAACAACCTCCAGCAGCACCTTCAGGAACGTCAAACGAAGAGATTAAAGCCTTGATTCAGCAACTTGTTGTTGAGCAACAAAAGACTACCATGAAGCTTAATGCTAAGATGGACAACATCTACAATGACCTGAATGGGAAGTTTGAGTCAGTTTCTATGCATATCAAGAAGCTAGACACCCAAGTTGCTCAGACTGCTAAAGCTATTAGACATCCACAAGAAGCTTTACTTGGGAAGGTTGAAAAGAATCTCAAGGAATCTTGCAATGTGGTAAATTCTGAAGTATGGAGTTCAGTTGAGAGCAAGTACGACCCTCATGTTCCACACCCTAAGGAGCTTGTGAAGATAGAAGATCAAGGAGAGTTCATTGTACCTTGCCGGGTTGGACAGCTAGTTTTCAAAGATGCCTTGTGTGATTATGGAGCTAGTATCAATGTTATCTCTTTGGAGACTATGCAGAAACTCGGTATTGAGCTAATGCAGGAGCATCACTCAAGGTTTTCTTTTGGGGATGCATCTTCAAAGGTACCTAGAGGAAGACTTATTGACTTCACTCTTCTGGTTGGAAATTACAAGATCCCTACAGATTTTATGATTGTTGAAATGGCAAGAGAAGGAGTTGTTCTGATCCTATTGGGAAGGCCATTCCTCAACAGAGCTGGGGCTAAGTTAGACTTCCTAAGTCAGAGAGTCATGTTGCAGAACGTGGACAAGGATGTTTCATATCCTATTAGAGCTTCATCGAGTCATTTCCATCAGATGATTAGAGATGATGGAGGAAAGCAAGTGAACATTGAATCATTGACTCATATTACAGTAAATGATGAAGAAGACAGTGACTGTGATGAGGAGTATGAGTTGTTCGTGAACATGAGAGGGACTCAGCTGAACATAAAGACACTTGTATCCTTTATCGTCTTGAAAAATTCTGCAAGTATGATGTTAAAGGTTTTGTTATCAAAGTTTTTGCAGGTAGTCTCGGCTTTGATACTTGTGGAGTCTACACGGTCAAGGAGATATGCCGCGATGGAACTGTTGCATTGTTGGATGCTTCAGAAAGGACAATCCATAAGAAAGATGAACAATTGAAGAAGTTCATCATAGAGGAGATTAGTGTAATCTACCATCTGAATGGCGTCCGAGTCAAGCTAATGACTGTAAAAAAGCGCTGAGTGGGAGGCAACCCACTATTAGGTAGTTTTGTTTTTTGTTTTTATTTTTAGTTTGATTTTGTTTTTGTTTTTTTATTTTTGTTCAAAGTAGGAAGTTGTCGAAAGCAATGATCGATCGATCCACTCAATGATCGATCGATCAACACACATAAAACAGAAGGATCGATCTAGCCATTTAAGAAGAACTTGCGCACGATCCATTGCTCGACTTCGAATGTAAAGATCGATCGTTCTTTGCTCGCGAGAGCACAGAACGATCTATCAAAGTAAGGATCGATTGATCACACACCCAGGTTGGTCTTCTTAAACGCACAGAGCGGTTTTATTGCGAAAATTTTCAATTCCAAAAATTTTCAAAACTCGATTTCTCTCTCGTTTTTCATCTGTTTTTAAAGATTCAAAAGCCTAATCCGCTTAGAATTTCACCCTCTATCTGATTATGTGGTTCATTGCTTTGATTAGCAAAGGTATGTTCTCTAAATTTTAATTTTAGGTCCGATTTTGGAAGTTGAATTGGGAAAAGAGGAAATTGTTTTCTTGTTGATTTTCATTGATTAAGTGATGCATGTGCCTTATTCTTACATGGATTATATGCCCGCTTGCTGTTTGGGTCGTTAAATTTCAATTAGAGGCTGCTTGTTAGGTTGAAGGAGAATTTCTAGAGGAATTTGATGATTATAGTTCGATTGATGCATTGTTGGATGTTGATCGTGTTTAATTGAATAAGCAATCGGAGCAATGATAATTTTTACGCCTAGAATATCAAACTCTTGTGAATTTTCTCGATCACGAACTCATTTTTTTCGATTGTGTCTATGTTCTTTCATTGTAGATGGTTCATACATCCACTTCTAATCCTAAGAAACCTACAAAGAAGGTCTGGGTATCTTCAAATCTCCAGCGTGGTTAGTCGTCGCAACAGCACGACGATGCATCTAGACTAAAACAGCTTGGTCAGTGTTTGCCGTGGCCGAGACCAGAACAAACGTACTTTATCGATAATGTGGCTAGCAGAGACACTCCTTCTTATTTCAGAACTACGGCAACATACAAAGATAGAAAGGAACGAGATGGTTGGAAGAGCTTGCATGAAAGCTTATATGATCAATTCCTGACTAACATGTTGATCTCCACGATGTTCCTTTGCCTTGAGACACTGCATAAGATGGGGATTCTAGAAGATGTTGTTCAGCTGCTGGATAATCTTGTTCTAACCAAGTTCTGTTTTGATGCTTATCCACCGTATCCAGAGGTTGTCAGACAGTTCTTAGCGACGTGCGATCTTCATATGTGCGTTGATCCTCACAGTCATGTGTATGCTCAGTACCTCACGTACCACTATAGATGAGCTCTCTATACGATCACCATTCATGAGTTATGCCAGCTTTACAGTTTTGATGAGTATGCGGTTGGCCAGAAACCATCGAAGAACTCTTCTCCGAAGAATGCATTGTGGTACTTTTTGTCTGCTGATGGGTATCAGGGTAAGGCTTCCAAGCTTACACATATCAGGAATCCTGCTATTAGGATAGTCGTTAAGCACATCTGGTCGACAATTCTAGCTAAGGAGGAGTCAGACAATGTAACCAAATCTCAGCTGGGGTACTTGCACGAGGCCATCTCTCCATTGGTACCAGATGTTTACCAAGATCTTACTCTCGCTACAGGTCCTCCTTTGAACATCAACTGGGGGTATCTTTTTGCCAATGAGTTGATCAAGCGCAGATACAGAGGTGACCCGAAGGAAGGGAGTGGTTGAGCCTATTGGTAGTCTCCTGACACCGATCTTTATGTTTCATAGGTTAGATCTCGAGCATATAGAGGTTGTGCAGAGGATCAATTTGATCGATACAACTACCTTGGCCAGATTTGGGTATTTTTTGGAGAAGAAGCAGTGTACTTTCTTCGATGACACTCCCCAGATGATGTATGTCACCCTTCCAGCTCCTCACACCACTTCAGTTAGCTGCAGAGAGAACGTGGAGTTCCGGCCAGGACTGTCACATCCTGAGATCTCCGGCAAGCTTAAGGAGAAAGAAGTCGCACCACGCGCCCGATCTAAGAGAGCTCGAGCTTCCACCTCTGCTCAGTTAATACCTCCGGTTCCAGCTGCTTAACCTTCCAGGTTTCTGCTTCCTGAGTTTCCTGAGGAGGAATTCGAATTACCTCATTACTCGTCAGACTTCACGGATCAGCAGTTTTAAGACTGGCAAGTCGAGCATGAGAGGATGAAGAGATCGATTCAGCAGACCATCTGGAATGCTTTGAGGGAATCCCGGCGTCTCTTTGTATGAGTGCACCTACAGCTGATCGCGATGAGCATTCTCCATGCCTACTACAGCTACTAGCAGACCAGATGTTGCTGGACATTGGTCTGATGATGATGAGGATGATCGGCGAATGGATTATTGCGTTATTCGCTGTCGCAGAGCACCAGGCGACCGCTATATCCAAAGCCCCGAGTAGCTTCTTAGCTACTTCCGACTTTTGTTTCAGTTTATTTTCATTTTGTTTAAGACTATTTATGTTTGCTTCTTTTTGCTTCTTATGCGTTTTTATGTCTTCCTTTTGCTTTATTTTTACACCGGGACGGTGTAAAGTAAGTCTTAGGGAGAAGACTTATTGACTGACGCATTTTTCTGCTTTTTATTTCTTTTGCATTCTAGATTTTTTAGACTATTTCTTTCTTTTATTTCTGTATTTTGAGCCTTTGAGACTGACATTAGACTACTTGATTTTCGATTTTCTCAGCATTATCCTGGACTTAGTATCACTTGATTTGCATTTGTCAGGAATCGATCAGACTATTGGAAAACTTATAGACAAAGCAACACTCAGTTTCAGAGCACATCCATCTCAACTTTCAGGGGAATTCAGGCTGATTTCACACCTAACCTGACTTAACCCTCTCGTCAAGGGAATTGGTAATACATCAGGTATGTTCCTTCTCTTTACTCAATGAAGGATGTTCCTTGTAAGTTTGGTTATGTTTCTCTCTTCATCATTTTCAGGCATTTTAACCAAAAAAAATTCTGATATAAGTTTTTGCATGAAATTAGCCTAGGGTAAAAGTTTTCTAATGACGCTGCAAGTTTTTAAAGTGAATTGGACATCTTGTTTTGGGCCCTATAAATACTCTTTTCCTATTTAATTCTAAGGGATTCTTGAGCCGTCTTTGAGTTGTTAGAGAATGAATTTTCATGAGTGTTGAGAGTTTGTAAACTAGGAAGAAGATCTCTTCACACTTGAGAAGAATTTCTGAATCCTATTTCTATTTATTAATGCAATTTCAGTTTCAGTTCATCATGATTTGCTTGATTCATTGCTCTATGTGTGAGTAGATCTTAGATCGGATTTAGGGATTCTAGGGTTTTAGAATTCATTGTTGGGAAACAAATAGGATTGACGAACAGATGATTCTCCTTATAATACTTGAGTAAAATGCATAGATTAGGCTGATCACCTAGTCGATGATTTTAGGTTATTAAATTTCCAGAAGATTGTTAAGAACTAGAACTAGATTAGAAGAGCAATTCATTTACTACCAACGAGAGTTGATGCTAGGTTGGGTTGTGGGTAATTGAACCTAAGCGATAAAGCATACTTGTAATCTGAAACCAACGAGAGTTAGGACCTTTAGATTATTAGTAGAGGGGTAGATTCAATGAGAGTGTGTTTGTCTTTATTTATGTTCAGACCGAGTATATGATCAGATTAGTTCCTGAATAGTTTCCCTGACAAGAATTCTAATTCCTGAATGAATACCCGACATTCGATTGCTTTAATTGTTTGATTTCATTCGCGTTTAAGTTGCTAGTATTTACCTCTCTGATTTGGATTGATATAGCTTACAATTCGATAGAAGTCGAAAGTGTAACCTAGTTCTCTGAGGAATTCGACCCCTAATTACTATTACGTTTGATGTGCACTTGCAGTAGGATATAGAGTTAAAACTCGTGATATGACCGACCGAGAACCTGAATGTGTTGGAGGAGGTGAAGAGGGTCAAGCAGAGGAAAAACGAGCTCCTAACCCAACTCACTCAAGATGGAGTTGGGCCTTCAGTTGAACTCTCTCTGGATGAGATCAATCGCATTGTCATTGAGGTATTCATTTAATCCAATAATTTACTTTCTTATATTATGTAATGTTATATTGATAATTGTCTAAGTATTTTTTTTTTTTTATAGGAAATTCCTTGCAGGAAGGGACGACAATTTGGACTCGGTAAACTTGTCACCACTGATGGATTGCCAACAGGTGTTGACCTGACTCAGGGGTTATGTCTCAGTCAACGGAAGCGACAAGAGCTGGTGAATCTGTGGGCGAGATACGAGCACATTGAGCAGACCCTTGAGCAGACCCATGCCTCACTACACGAGTATCAAGAGAGGCAAGAGAGGAGTGAGGCTCAGATGGCTCAACTCATACAGATGTTCGATACTCCCCGATCTTTCATATTATATAGCGAGACCCATTACTTAGAGATTTAGTTTAGAAATGTACTATATTTTGTATAAAAACATATTTATTAAAAACAAAAAATATTTAATATATAAAACAATTATATATAATGTTTTTTAAAAATTTATATATATATATATATATATATTATTCTGTTAGAAACCGTCGGAATAGATAGACACAAACCAACATCCAAAATTGATAGGATTCAACCGAATAACTCCGACGAATTATGATGGATGTCGTTATGACGCACACTAACGACAACAAAACGACAATGTCCGACGTACAAAAATCGACGGTGTCCGATGGACATAAGAACCTACGACTACCGACGGTTCCAAATCTACCGACTCCTATGGGATCCACCGACCGTGACCAATGCCATAGTCCGACGTTACTCGACGGAACTTTTGTCAGATTGTTCTCGTTGATGTCTGTCGGTCTTAACCAACGACTTCCAACGAGATTTAAATAACCGACTATACTATAGAGACAATAATTTTTTATTCATTTTTCATCGAGCGGACCTATATTTTGATGGGATTATTCGTCGGGACTAGTAGTGTTTTATTGTAGTTAAAAATATTTTATTTGTCTAATTCAATAGTCAAGAAACTCTTACAAGAAATCCCCCACTTAAAAATTACAAAACCAAAGCTCATTGGTTATGAATTATATTTTCTTTCTGTTTTGTTAATATTACTACTGAAAAATTATATTCCAGACTATAATTTACTTTTCAAACACCCACAATAGAATTGAAAATTTTAGTACTCATGAAACTTGTTTTAATTTTTGCAAAAATCACTTAATAGAAGAATAAATGATTTATGATTCGGTCTAAAAATAGTCTTGCATTTAGTAATTGTAAAAATGAAACAACAATTTGTGTTTTCTAACGAATTCATTGAGGTCTAGTCTTTCGATGGTTTTTGTTTAGGCAATTTCCAATCAACTTTCATTTTTTATGGTTGTCTATTAGCCGACTTTGGTTGTTTTGGTATATATTGTGGGACTCTTAGACCAATATCAGAAACTTTGTTTTTAGCTATGAAATATCTTATTACTTTTTCGATTCTCTGGTTTGAGTTCTTATAACAAATCTTTTCTTAGGTTCTTTTTAATCTTTTCCTTTGTTTAAATTTTCTAACTTCCTTGTTAGGGTTTCGATTTTGAAAATTTATTCGTTATCTGTTGACTTAAATAGTGAACTCTATATTCGGCTTTCACTTTATTAATCAAAATCTAGATAACACGGGAAAAAAACCAAAGTAGCTTTTCACGCATCAACAATCACATTACAAAGCAGGGTCCCACATATAAATAAACCTGCGACATTAACTTATTTGAAGTCAACGGTTTCAATTTTCAATATTATTATCGGTAATAGCCCTTTATTTCCGTATATAATGTGTACCAGCTACACCAAACGCATGGAATAAAGGTCCAATTGGTGACTGCGGTTTTGGCAGGACGGGACAAAATGCGGTACGGTATAAATGTGGGATAAAGTGCGGTGCAGTACAAATGTGGTTTTGATAAGCGGTGCGGTTTTGTGCGGTTTTTGTAATATGTGATTGGTAAAAATATAAAAGCGGTGCGTTTCTAAGATAATATTAAAATATAATTAATATAATAACATTTAAAATAAATGCTAAATTAAATAATTAATATTGTATTATAATACGTAAAATAAACAAATAAAAAATATCAGTAAAATTAATATCGATTATTTCGATTTTCCCATAACATATCTGCAATATTATCTCTTATTTCCAACATACGTTCTCCATCATTAACTTCTGTTGTTTCTGTGTCTTCAAAATCTCTTACTAAAATTCTTTAAACTATTTTTTTCTTTTTTAAACTACATTTTATATGCCGAGGACAGATGGCCCAGTGGTGTTGTCACTTTACAAATCCTCAAGGCACCAGGGATCGAACCCCCTACCTGCAGAGTAGGAGTGGGATTTAAAAGCCAGTAGGCTAGTTGACAAAAAAAAAAAAAAAAAAAAAAAAGAACCACACTTTATATTAAGTATTATTATTGATAATTCTTAACTATTAAAATTAGTTTCTTCTCAAACAATTCAGTGGTATCAATGAGAAGAAAATATAGTAATTCATAAATCTTACTAACAACCACTTTCTGTTAAATCAATAAAAAAAAACTGTAATTGTTAATAATCTTTTACAATTACAATTGAAACAATTTATGATAAAGTTATATTCAATTATCTCAAAATAAAAAACCATGTTAAAATCTAACTATAAATTAATATGTCTTTTTAAGTACCTAAATATATCTATTATTAACATGATTACTAATATAGATTCTCGTTTATTTTCTCTACAAATTACTAACAAAACTAAGTAAAATATATATATATATATACCTGATAATGCTCGTGGTTTTCTTGTTTTTTTTCTCCCTTCACTTGAAATTTTTTTGATGCTACAAAAATTAGATGATATCAAAGTTTGTGTTGAGAATGTTGGAGTAGAAGTATGCTATTTATATATCTGATAAACGATTTAAATATTACTTTAAAAATGGAAAAAAAATTTAAAAAACTTATCATTTCACGCTTTTCTATAAAATCTGCTGGTTAAAACAATGCGGATTTTGCTATTACACAGCGAATTTTAAAATTATACAGCGGATAAATCTGCAAATTTAAAAAAAAAACGCAGAAAAATAGTGATTGGTGGATAAAAGACGGAATCTTGTCTCTCCTCTCAAATAAGTCCCGCCTACTTCTGCACAACCAAAGCCTAAACAAACATCCCTCCACGTCTCTATTCACATTCCCACCAAAAATTTATAACAGAAACAGCCACTCAATGATTCCAACGTATATCGTCATGTACTTTTAATATTCTCTATTACGATAATAAACAAAAAGAAATACAATAATTTGAATTATATATATAAAAGCAGAGTTGTCTCTTCTGGTGCTGACACATCAGCATGACACATCATCTAAAAAACACCAATTAAATTGCTTGATTAATCCAACTCATCAAAAACTAACTTCCCTCTCCACTACTTAACCTTCAAGTAACCATTACTCTTCACGAATCTAACCACAACTCTCTCCATAACCTACAGGAATTTCCAACACATGTCAGCTGATACGTTTTTACTCTTATGTCTCTTTTGAAACCATTGATATGTATGGTCGTTCTGTCTTATTTATATGTAGAGGTTGTCATGTACTGTTATATCACAAACCACATCTGAAGTCTGCTACTGTGATGTTTAATACGTTCTTGTTTTTCAATCACAAAGTTTTACTAATGTTTGTAACTAAATCGGGTCATTTTGTATTATCTCTTCTATTATCAACAATAATTATGCTTTGTATTCAAACAGATGTCACGTTTTTATGTTCTGTTACAAATAAGTTCATATAAGTAGAGGTTTCAGTTCAGTTTTACCTTTGTTTCAGAAGGCTGGAGTACTTTACAACACATGTTTAGTCACAGTCTAATTATCTTTCTTTTTCTCCTTCAACGATGGTCTATTGTATCGCCTTGTTCTGAATTTGGGTGATGTATACAAAAATCATTGAACATAGTCTTAAGTATTAGATGACTTGGATTTATAAAATAATTTCATTGGTTACTTTACTTAAAAAGATACGTGATGTTGAAACTTAAAGATGATGAGTTGTCAACACTACTTAACCTTCAAGTAACCAATACTCTTCACGAGACATTAAAAATACAATAATTCAATTATTCTACATTAAAAGACATTAACTCACTTCCACTATTAACTTAAATCACTATATACATTTCTCTCTTATTACTATGGACTCATTCTTATAATTAAATTTAAGGTAAAAACACAATAAATTTCATTTGGAATCCCAAAAGTTTCAATGTTAAGGTTGAAATGTATTGAATTATGTTAATCCATTCACCTTTGTACAAATAAGAAAGTATAACATTTAATTGTTTCTCTTCCTACACTTACAACAACAAGAAAATAATTAACACATATCTTAATTACTATGAACACACAATTAAAACATCCAGTGACTACTCAGCTCTCCCAGCTCATATCTATATAATCGTACATGACAACAACTTGTTCTATCTCCAGTAATTCATCCTAAATTATTATCATATGGCTTCTCAAACACCAAATTCCTCTGCTCTCATTCCAAAAAACATACCTCTCACTGAACTTGTTGCGGGGAAAACAATGCAGCATGTCATGGTCCGCATTTTACGTATGTGGGAGGCACGAAACCCCAAACAGAATGGAGCTCTCATCAGCCTTGATTTCTTACTATTGGATGAAAAGGTATGAAATTCGTCTATTATGGGTTTACTTTTGATAAAAAGGATGTAACCAACATCTCCACTAACATAAAACTCTACCAATAGTTCTTACCTACAACAAAAATCAAAGTAATTATGTGCTCTACCTGCTTAACGTTTTCTTTTAACATAAAATGTGCTAATATAGTTTTCTATGTTTCAACTAATGTACTTAATGTACAAAAGTCATTCCCACCAATGTTCAGTACTTTACACATCCTTTTCGCTTATCCATACATATTCAGGAAACCGTAATGCAAGGGTCCATCTACCACCGTCGCATGGAGAAATTCAAAAACCAGCTCGAAGAAGGTAACATTTATATACTTAACAACTTTGAGGTTGTCCCCAACTATTCTCACTACAAGATTACAGATCATCAACATTCAATTGTACTCAATGGTACGGGATGAGTTAAGGTACAATAAAGATGAAGAAAGAGCTAACCACATTCAATTGTTGTCCACCCTAAATGAAGAGCAACTTGCCGTTTACGAAGCAGTCATGGATTCAATCATCAACTGCAAAGGAAGACTATTTTTCGTTAATGGCCCAGGTGGTACTGGAAAACCCTATATTTATATGACAATAATTTCCAAACTCCGATCCGAAAAACGTATAGTCATCCCTGTTGCAACTTCAGGTATAGCCACAACACTTCTACCAGGAGGAAGAACTGCTCATTCTCGATTTAAAATACCAATAGATCTCCATGAAGACTCGATGTGTGATATCAAACCAAGAACAATGCTCGCAGATTTGGTTGAGACAGTAGATTTAATCATATGAGATGAAGCACCAATGGCACATCGTCACACTTTTGAAGCATTAGATCGCACATTAAGAGATATCATGAGTTTTACCGACCCAGATGCAGAAGCAAAACTATTTGGGGGAAAGACAATTTTGTTAGGTGGAGATTTCAGACAAATATTACCAGTCATCTCACAAGGAAGCAGACAAGATACAATTCTCGCAACACTTAATAGATCTTACATTTAGCAAAGTTGTTACGTTGCCACTCTTACCAAAAACATGAGAATGAAGCAAGACGAAAAAAACTTTGCTGCATGGATTTTACAAGTTGGGAATGGTGAGGCTAAAAGTGTCAATACTCTGAACGAAGCTTCTCTAGAAAATTACTACATAGAGATCAAAGACACATTACTCTTCGAAAAAGGAGAAATCTCAATGAGAGAAATGCAGGAAGTAACATTCCCAAATCTCGAAAACTCTTTCCAAAACTGTGTATATCTGCAAGGTCGTGTCATCCTAACACCAAGGAATGAAACTATTGATAAGCTAAATGATTTCTTCTTAGCAAAAGTTGGAGGTGACATGAAAGAGTATCTTAGTGCTGACAGTATCGCTGATGATGATGACCTTGATGGATTTAACCTTGTATACACTACAGAGTACCTAAATGCACTCAAGTGTTTAGGATTACCAAATCATCACCTACCTTTGAAGCAGTATGCCCCCTATCATATTGTTAAGAAACATAAACCAAAAGCAAGGTTTATGCAACGGGACTAGACTGCTTGTTACTCGTTTAGGTGAAAAGGTACTTGAAGCAGAGGTACTACCGGTACCAATGTCAGGAAAAAGGTGCTTATACCAAGGATCATCATGACAACAGCAAATACAAATTGTCCATACAAAATGCGAAGACGAAAATTCCCTATTAGAGTTTGTTATGCAATGACAATAAACAAAAGTTAAGGCCAAAGTTTACAAAATGTGGGTATCTATCTACCCAAGCATGTATTCAGTCATGGCCAACTCTATGTTGTTTTATCTCGCGTCACATCAAAAGAAAGGCTACGAATTTGGAGTGCCACCACACAAAAAGAAAACAAATCAGCCATTAAAAATGTCGTATACAAAGAGATTTTCAACAATCTTCACTATCATGCCACAAGTAATTTCATATACAATAAATACCCATATTGATGTATGTAAGACTTCAATGCTGTAATTTCAGTGTTTCTATATTGTACAGAAAGGAACCGAGAATAACAAGTTCAACCACTTCAACATGACCAATATTCATCAAAGTAGTCTCGACTGTTGACAAAATATTCAGCCGAAATATTGTTCATCAATATTTAAAACATTTGTTTCTCTTTCCGTAACAAACCTCTCATAGTTCTCCCAAAATAAATAAAAAATTGCAACAAAATGACATAAATTAAAAAAGGATCTCGCCGCGTAGCGCGGGCACTCACCTAGTGTAATATAAATATGAGAGTTGATGTTCTACAATAGAATTAAATACGCCAAATTCGTTGGCAATATATTCTTTATCAACGATTTTATGATCAGTTGACAAAGACCAAGCACCAGACAAAACGTTGACCTTCTCCCTTACATCCAAAAAGAAAACATCTAACGGAGACGAAGATAATTTCGTGTAGTAAAAGAAAACTCATCTAGCAAGAAGCAACACATCTCTTCCTGATTTCTATTATCTTAAACTTCAGAATCATGGGGAAAAAGAACAACCAGAGATTAAATTGGAGTAGTGAGAAACTGAGATCGATGATTCAGTTTGGATTATGTGTTATGAGTTTGGGATGTGTTTCTTCTGTTTCAGGATCATTATCTTTTGAAATTCACCACAGATTCTCAGATCAAGTCAAGAACGTTCTAGGTGGCTATGGCTTGCCTGAAATGGGCAGTCTCAATTACTACAAGGCCTTGGTTCACCGCGATAGACGTCGCCGGCTAATCTCCAACAACAATGAGACGACTCTTTCTTTCGCTCCAGGAGACTCCACCCAACAAATTAGTTTGTATGTATAACTTTTAAGAAAACTTCTCTGCTTTGTCTTCAATTAGTACTACATAGACCTTTGATTTATATGTTTGTTATTGTTAATGATCAGTCTGCATTATGCAAATGTGACGGTAGGAACACCGGCTCAATGGTTCTTGGTGGCTTTAGATACAGGAAGCGATGTGTTTTGGTTACCTTGTAATTGCAATTCTAGTTGCGTACGGAGCATGGAAACCGACGAAGGCAAGGTAAAATATAATCTTGGATTGTTTATGATCATGTTTTGGAAATCTATTGAGACATTTACACATGTATAAATAGAGGATAAGTCTCAACATCTACGATCCAACCATATCAACAACAAGCACTAAGGTTACGTGCAATAGCACAGTCTGTAGATTAAGGAACAGATGTCTTTCTTCGATCAACGATTGTCTTTTCAGAATCCGATATCTCTCGCCGGGAACCAGAAGCACAGGTGTGTTGGTGGAAGATGTGATCCACATGAAAACGGAAGAAGGAGAAGATAGAAATGCTCGGATCACATTCGGGTTAGTATTTCCTCAAACTTTGACATTCGGGTTAGTAAAGTTAATGATCACTTCTTAACATTAACATACAAAGTACTTAAATGGTGGCAGATGTAGTGACTCCCACCCAGGGTTCGAAGAAGTAGCTGCAAATGGTCTAATGGGACTTTCAGTATCTGACATATCGGTACCAAACATGTTGGTTAAAGCAGGAGTTGCTTCAGACTCTTTCTCAATGTGTTTTGGGCTCGATGGGAAAGGAACAATCAGTTTTGGGGACAAAGGCACTTCAGACCAGCTTGAGACTCCATTGAGTGGCACTCTTTCTCCGTACGTGAATTACCCTGACGCCATTTTCTTTTTATTCTTTCCATTAAGTTCACTCGTATGCATTGTATATGATATGAGCACAGGCCGTTTTACGATGTACACATCACCAAATTCAAGGTAGGAAACGAGACGATGGAATCAGATTTCAGCGCAGTATTTGACTCTGGGACCGCTGTTACATGGCTGATTGAGCCCTACTATACCTCTCTAACCACAAAGGTACCTACCTAACTATATTGGCTTCTCTCTAGGTCCATGCCTCCTTTGTTTGTCCGCACTTAGTGTACATTCAAACTCAAAAGTGGAATGCCCCATGAGCCGTTTATATATATACTCCATCTGTTTTTTTTAATTGATTTGAAAATAAAATCACACATATTGAGAAAAACATTTAGTAGTCAATTATAGATGTATGATCTGTACATATAATAATTTGATAAGTTTAATTAATAATTTTTAAAATTTGTAATACATAGTTATTGATATATCAAATTTGCATAGGAACTTAAAAATCAATCTTTAAAAAGCAATCAAAAGTGACTAAAAATCAATTTTCAAAGAACAAAGCATGATTCAAAAAACATTCTTGATGTTTTAATAGGGTTCTTGCAGACGCATACATTTTTTTTAATTATTCAAGAAATATCCACATTTCCAATGTGAAATATTTTAATAGTCTCCTCCCTCCATATATGGGTGGGAAAATGTAGAAACTCATGATTTCGGAAATACGACATGAATAGATAGAACACTTATATGAGCCACATAGATAGAATACCGTTTTTGTGAAAAAATGTCTGTTTGGACCAATTTTAGAATCTGATATCATATTAAGAATCGTATTCCAACTCAATATCAATTGAAAATAATTAATTTGACTTATAAATATTATATATCGGTCATAAGATATCCACATTTCAAATGTGAGATGTTATATATATAAATGGGTTTGAAACAATATGAGTTATTAATTCACTATCTAGAGCTTATCAGTTGATATATACACATGTGTTGTGCAGTTTCATCGCTCTATAACAGATAAACGTCTTCCAGCACAAGTGGAAAGCCCTTTGGAGTTCTGTTACACTATTACATCAGCGTGCGTAAGCTATACGCATACATATAATTCTTAGAAAGAAAATAGAATTATACTATAAGATCGATGCATGTGTGTTGCTTATGGCAGTACAAAAGAAGATAAGATTCCTTCAATAAGCTTTGAGATGCAAGGAGGAGCTGCTTATGATGTTTTCAGCCCCATACTTGTCTTCGACACCTCCAATGTACAAATTTTTCATCTCATCGATATCATATATTTCAGTTATATAAAAAAAAATTATAAGTACTCTCATTTTATTTACAGGGTGGACAAGTCTATTGTTTGGCCGTCTTGAAGCAGCTTAATGCCGACTTCAACATCATTGGACGTTCGTTTCTGTTTTCTCACAATCAATCAAATCTTCCTGCACATATATTTTAACCCATTCTTAATCGTACTATTTTTTTGGTTTCTCTATGTTAGAAAACTTTATGAGCAACTACAGAATCGTCCTCGATCGGGAGAGAATGATCTTAGGATGGAAAAAAACTGATTGTATGTCTTAATTTATTAAAATCTAGCTATTTCCAAAATATTAAATCATGTTAATAACTAATTGGTTGGGGAAAATTTCAGGTAACGATAAAAATGGTTACACCGGAACTACCGCTATAGCAAAACCGCCGTCTCTGCCGCCAACGTCGTCTCCAAGATTCAGAAGTCCTGCCATGAGTTTGAACCCTCTTGATGCTTCTTCATTTTTCATTCTTTGCTTCATTTATTTTCTATGTTTGTAAATACTGATAAGATATAACAAGAGTTGGCAAATAGATATTTTCTTTTCGTTTATATCCTATGACTTTCACATATTATCAATCCACCCCAAACATTATCCGATTCTTGTCTTTGACCAAATATTCGTCCCTCTTATCCAAGTGGAAAATTTAAAAGCTCAAATATTTAATTCTAAGCTGTCACTCTTCCATGAAAGCATTCATTCATTCCTCAATAATACCCAAAAGTCCAAATGTGGAAGATTGCTACAAATTAAAATAAAATGATGGTTGAACATGAATTAGATATTGAAAGTGTTTGAATCTTTATAGATAAGTTAAGTAATAAATCGCTGACTGAAGATTGATCAAACAATTTGAATAACAAATTTCTGAAAATTGATCAGACAAATTGAAAAACATATCTTTGAATATTGATCAAACAACTTGAGGAACAGATCACATAAGATTAATCATGTGTCCAAGACAACTTGCTACCAAGAAAAGTTGTTGTTCCACACAAAAAATTGTTCAAGCCAAAAAAATTGTTCTAGACAAGTAGTTGTCCGAACTTATTCTCGACAAGAATATATTTAGGCCACAAAGATGTTCTCCATAAGTGGTTGTCTAAAGTTGTTCTCGACAAGAACTTGTTTAAGCCAAGAAGCTATTCTCGACAAACAACTGTCTGAAGTAGTTCTCGACAAGAAGTTGTTATGAACGCATAATTTAGAAGAACAAGTATTTGAGTTAAACAAAGAGTTGATCAATACAAGAACTTGTCTAAACACAAGATGTTAGTCAAAGACTAGTGATTGTCTCAAAACAAGTATCTAATGAAGATTTGCAGAATATTCAATGGCGGAGTATTTGGAAGGTATCAAGATAAGAAATTATTCCTAAAAACAAGAATAATAATTCATGAATATTGGACAAGAAGTTGTTTCCAAAAAGAAGAAAATGAAATTTTCCTAAAATCAGAAAAGGAAAATATGTTCAAGGAAAGAAGATGTGTGGAGTGGACTCCAAGTAAAATGTCAAGAAGGAAATAAGATAAAGTCATAGTTGAGCTGGACGAGTCGCTGAGCTGGAGAACGAGTTGAAGAGTTGCTGAGCTGGACGAGAAATATATCAACTCAAATATCAAGTTGTTTTTTTGAAGAAATATTAATCTACCATTTTGAAGAAGAAGGAAATATTTCTTATCGAGAGATAAGTGCACTCAAAGTCACTTGACTGCCAAGAAGAAATGGAAAGTTGTCTTAACTTGAGAATTTCCATTTCTGCGAGATTTGGAAGATTATGTAGGAATGCAATTACTACAGTTGAGGAAACTGATAATCAATGAAGAAATTACATGGAATAAATCAATAAACATAATAAAAAAATATACTATACCGATACAAGAATTAAGAATGAGATTTGTAGAGGCCAGCCGAATCTCTTTCCTTAATTATGTAAACGCCATGTAGTGTGAAGGATGCATGGCGTTCTGAATTCCATGATACAACTGCAACTATTATGTCTTGCATAACTCAAGAACATAATCTAACGACTATATTGTATTCTCAAACTTAAAAAATAGAAGAGAAGGAGATGGAGAGGATTGTGATCTTTTGTTGTTTCACCAAAAGATTGTTATTGTTCTTTGTGTTTTCTTTTTTCAAATGAGAAGATGAACCACTTGGTTTATAACCAAATATTCAACATAAGAATAAAGAGGAGTTATGAGAATTGATTCTCAATATTTAAGTCATTTATTTCTATTTGTAATGAATTCTTTCGTTGTTACAAAATTCACAATTAAAAAAGATATAATTGTTGAATTTTTCAATATTGAGACTTAACTCTATTTCTCATTCAAACTTACTTCAATTTTGACATGTAGTCATTTTGAAGTTCTAACAGATTCTAGGTTAAGATGTACGACAACAGGGAGCTGTGAACAGAAACGACAGATCGATGTCAAGCATAAATTGAAACTTGTCTTAACTTGACAATTTTCATTGCCGAGGGATTTTGGAGTTTTTAGGTTAAGGTATTAGACCTATAAATATGTCATAAAGTGTGTAGAGGTTTGTCTAACACTTTGAATTTCGAGAGAGAATTGTAACTTCATAAAGAACATAAATAATATCGTTATGAAGTGGAATGTTCAGGTTTGTGTCTTTTGGTTGTATATCACGAGGATGATTAGAGATCAATCAAAAAAATTGCTTAGACTAGATTGTCGAGGTTTTGCATGTTGAGAAAGTAAAACAAAAGAACATAAACGTTATAAGAATTTTTTTTGTTTAAAATAGTAAAACTGTTGTTTTGGTCGTGTTCTAAAATAATATATTAAAAATCTTTGTTATATTTTTTGATTTTTCAGATATGTAATATAAGTCAAGAGCTAAAGACTTTTCAACGGAACAAAACAATTATTAACGAAACAACTTGTCTCTGTGACTGCATGAATTATAATGCCCACCACGTATGCTGACTTCTATAAAGGACTTTATCTTTTTCTCAATTTGTTGTATATAAGTCGAATTTTTGTATGAATAAAAATTCGAACAGCCTTTTTATTTAAATTTATGTAAATATTATTGATGTTCTAATGCGGCATGATTAAAAGGTCAACTGGAATAATGTTGTTATTATGAGCTAATAACTAAGATATTCAATCTTTCTCATAATCAATAAAAGCAAGAAAATTGTTTACCCAACGAAGGAAAAAACACGGTTCGTTGAATAAAGTGTAGAATATAATAGGAGTTAAGTGCAAAATATGAAGTGTGAAGGGCTTTTTCGTAAAAGAGAAAGAGTTGCCTTATAGCTCGATATAAAAGATAGAGTTGACTTAGGCTCGACTGGTTCAACATGGGGTGCAGCTTGAAATTAGTTTTGGGTTTTAAACATGTTATAACAGCTCATCTAAGAAGTTGTGTCCCTTCAGATAAGAGACTGTGCCTTTACGAACCTTAAATAATGCTACCATGTTTAAACAACTACTATTAGCTCCAAGGATAGAATTAGCTTCCGTGTGCTTGCCTGGAACAATGCGATCGAGTCAAGCTTTTGACTTTTTCCTTTGCTCAATGTCCTTACAAATACGGGATTCGTCCCGGTGTATATATCTGTCTGAGAAAGTAAAAGGACGTTTCCTCCAGGAGCTTTGTTGTTTTCTTGGATAGTCATGGATATTTCACGTCAAGTATATGTATTACTGTCTGTGTGGTTAGTGGTGGGTTGGGGAATTGAGAAATGTGAGGCCGGTGGAAAGTTTAGCTTCGAAGTTCACCACATGTTGTCTGATACAGTCAGGAAAAATCTAGGGTCTAACGATCTAGTGCCGGAAAAGGGAAGTTTGGACTACTACAAGCTTTTGGCTCACCATGATCGCTTGTTTAGAGGTCGAGGTCTTGCCTCAAACAATGAAGAACCACCACTCACATTCATGGACGGGAACCTCACGCTTTCCATCAGTTTCCTGGGATAGTAATTTCTCTTCTCATCTTGACGTCAACTTCCGATGCGGATATGTCACCATCTAACAGTGTTTATCTTATATGGTTCCAGTTTGCATTACGCCAATGTCTCTGTGGGAACACCGGCTACTTGGTTCCTGGTGGCTTTGGATACCGGCAGCGACTTGTTTTGGTTGCCTTGTAATTGTGGTACTACTTGCATCCGTGACCTGCAAGATGCTGGACTTCCACAGGTACGATCCGTGATTAAAATTATTGTTATCTTCAGAGATTATATATTCTTTTGACTTTTTGTCGTTTCTTTTCTTTGAAACAGAGTTTACCACTCAATCTATATAGCCCCAACGCATCTACTACAAGTTCAAGCATTAGATGTAGTGACAAGCGTTGTTTTGGATCGAGTGGGTGTTCTTCTACTGCAAGTATTTGCCCTTATCAGGTTTCCGACTCTATCACCACATCCAGTACAGGGACTTTGTTAGAAGATGTATTGCATCTTGTCACAGATGACAAGAATTTAGATTCTGTCAAAGCTAATGTTACGCTTGGGTTAGTAATGACTTTTTCCCTCTGTTTATTCCATGAATTTATTTTGGATATCTTAAAGGTCCGTTTGCCTCTCTTAGATCTCAATTGTGACCAAAGATATGCCAAAGAACTGAATCCATATCTGTGGTGCAGGTGTGGTCAAAATCAGACAGGATCGTTCCAGACACTTAGATCTGTGAACGGTGTTCTTGGGCTTGGTATGAAAGATTATTCTGTTCCGAGCATTCTGGCAAAAAACAATATCACTGCAGACTCCTTTTCAATGTGTTTTGGCCGTGTCATTGACGTTGTCGGAAGAATCAGTCTCGGAGACAAAGGCTACACAGACCAAAAGGAAACTCCATTCGTTTCCGTTGCAACAACGTAAGAAGTTAATTCCAGATTTAACAGCTACTAAGTTTTCTAATGGATGCTCTATCTTTACCGATTCTGTTTCTATCAATGAAAACTAGTACGGCATACATTGTGAGTGTAACGGGAGCATCAGTGGGAGGAGATCCTGTTGACGTTAGCTTCTCTGCACAAGTCGACTCTGGCTCAACGTTTACACAATTAATGGAGCCAGCATATGGTGTTTTTACCAAAGCTGTAAGTGCTTAGATTTGACTAATCATATATTCTTATGATCAAAATTGGGAAGTGTTAACCAAAAAGAGCAAATCCTTCGTTCTCTTGTTTCCAATTAACCTATAAACTATAACTTTTAATTTAAACTTCTAAGGTTACCATGGTCATGATGCTGTATTACCGTGTTGTTAAGTCAATAAATATTAATTACTAACCCATTTAAAATTGTTAATTGGTCTCCGTTAGTTAAAGAATTAACGATCTTAAATGGGGTTAGTAATTGCCGAGGATAGGTGGCCCAATGGTGTAGTTATTTTACAAATCCTCAAGGCACTAGAGATCGAAACTCCTACTTGCAGTAGTATGACTTGGTTTTAAAAGCCAATAGGTGACAAAAAAAATGGGTTAGTAATTCTTATTTAGTGACTTAACCACAGAGTAATACAACATGGTAAATTTAAAATGGGAAGTTTAATTTGAAAGTCATATATAGTTTATAGGTTAATTTGGGGCCAAAAGAATTTGGGATTTGATTTGTCTTTTTTGGTAAGTTCCGGGTTTGATTGACATTTTTATCAAAATTACATGGCATGACGTCCATTCTCTTACTATTGCAGTTTGACGATCTGGTTGAAGACAAGCGACGTCCAGCTGATCCTACAATCCCGTTTGAGTTCTGCTACGATTTGAGGTAATGGTCACACTCTTGCTTTTACCCAATTTAGTAGCATCTGTTGAGACTTTTAACGCACGCGAAGAAACCTAAAAGTATGAAAGATAGGAAACATTGAATCTTTCTCTTTACTTGCAGTCCAAATGCTAAAGCCATTATTTTCCCCCTACTAGAGCTGACTTTCAGAGGGGCATCCAAAATGACTCTGAAGAATCCGTTTTTTTCAACGAAGACTAAGGCAAGACATGGTGTTTGGTTATTCTTTCTATGTTGTATTACTACATGTATTCACATTTTGGTTTTGGTTTTGAATACGATCAACAGGAGGGTAGTGTGATGTATTGCTTGGGTATTCTGAAGAGCACGATTAACATCATTGGACGTTAGTATCTCAATAGTCAATACTGATATACAATTTATATATGTATACATAATGAGAGAATCTATGGAATGCAGAGAACATAATGTTGGGCCATCGCGTTGTATTTGATCGAGAGAGGATGATTTTGGGTTGGAAGAGGTCTAATTGTAAGTGACAAAATCATGAAGTGACATTATATATTGAGGAACAAACTGTTGTTAATGAAGTGTTTTGTGTTAATTGCAGGTTTTGAAGATGAAAGCTTAGCATCTCAGCCTCCTCCACCACCAGAAGTTGAAGCTCCTCCACCAAGATTATTCACTCCACCATCTCTTCTTCCTCCTCCTGTTGCTATTTCTCCTTCACCACCCTTAGTCGATGATCCTCGTAGCTCAACCAGAAGCCCTGGCAGAAGTGGTGCAGCCAGTCTCATCCCTCTTGCATCTCACCTCCTACTTCTCCTACCTCTCTTGGCCTTCCTTTGAGTCACTGAAGTCATTGGTTTTGTGTTTGTTTGACCACATTTGTTCACTCAATAAATAAAGTTCGCTTGATGAGCAAAACAAAGTTGATTGGTTGTTATATTATCTCTCTATTACAATTGTTATGTAAACTGTATTCATTTGTCAAACCATGTGTTGTCTCGTCAGAAGATTTGGTGGAAGTTCTGTCGATGAAATGAAAGTACACAGATTGATATCAAAATAGTTTTTATGTTTGTTTTTATTATATAAAACATGTATTGGACTGAACCTTATTATTTAAATAAGGTATATACTATGGTGTGATTACGAAGGTCAACTACAAGAAAAGTCAATGACAAAGTTGCTACCTCCGGATAATAGAACTCTGTCCTCATCAACTTCGAGGGAAGAAAAGATGCAAATAAGGGATCTCCCTATTCAATATATGTGTGTGCTATATAAATGATTTTAGACAAATTGTCAAACATATTTTGTCCATTCAGAAAATGTATTGGGTCCACAAGCCCTGATTAGCCTTTATCCTAAATTCTCTCCTACTTGGGATGTACTATCTTTCTTTTCTCATTTATGCTCTGCTTCCGTTTTACATATCAGTTAGACTCTTTGAATATGGAAGCAACTTTTTCATGAAATGAATGATCTAACTGTAGTCAAGTCTGTGTTATATTGCTAATAGTGCACAAGTGTGGCTCTTCAACAGTATCCAGTTCAGGTACTTAAGTCTACATGAAATGAATAATGGGTTTATGTCAAAGACCAGCATCTTCTTTCCCCAATCGTTGTCTTGAAGCCTGTGAAGCTATAGCACCAGACCACCAGTGGTGTTCTGTATGTTTATACTGCAAGATGAGTTTATAAAGAGGCAAAATGATTGGGACAAGTATACATGGTGTCATGATCAGAGGGGTACAAAGTATGTACAGTCCTCGTCCTGCTGGAGCAGAGAATAACCCGTTGATCTCCAGAACACAGCAATCAAGTACTCTTAACGAGGTATCAGCTTGCCTCACTAAGATGTGATGTGATGAACATACAATTTAATCACACTCTTGCTCATATTTCTGTTCCAAGAATAATAATATAGATGATATTCTGTTTGTTTTCATTTCGAATCAAACTTCTTAAGCGTTTCCTCTTGAAATGAAAAACTACTACTACAAGAGAGAGTTTATAGTAGCATTACAAGGAGAAAGGTGTTTGATATCAACAAAAAAAAAAAAAAAAACAGAACGGAATCAGAAATGGAAAGAAGAGAACCAGAGGAGAAGTTCATCAGGAAGTATGATGGTGGCAGGTGAAAAGCGGCAGAGTGGACAACAGATCTTACGGCTGACATGAAACCACGTGTCGACGCAGATACTATGAAACTCATGAGAACAAGGCAGAGACTTGATGACATCTTTATCCTCCATTCTCATCAAACACACACTGCAGCACTCAACCTCTCTTCTTCCTTCCACGCTTGGGTACAAAAAAGCCAGCAACTTTTGCAGACCCATCTTCATTTTTCTTCTTCTTTGGAGTCTCTGCACTTTGGTCTTATCAATTTAACAGAGTGAAGAAGCGTGTGTATTGGAGATCGATAAAACAAGGTTGGTCACTGTTGCGTGATTTGCAAGGTTTCCTGTTCTATGGATTACAATGTACGTTAAAACACTCTTCTTTTATGTTCACACACCAACACCAGATCCTTACTTCTCACCTTCTTTTGCTCTCTACGTATCACCTTCTCTTCTCCTCTTTTTCTTTTTTTCTTCTCCTTATTCATGCAGATCACATTCTAAATATCAATTACAGGCTCTATCTTATTTGGACATTTAGATAAATGTGTGTCTGTCTGGATCTAAACAAAAGAATTATCAAGATAAGAAGACTGTCTAGATGATTTAGGCTTATCTTAATTTTGTTTTCTTAATAATAGATATGTTTGTTATTGGTTAATGTCTTTGTCTCCCATTAATTATTTTTGTAACTCCATCTAAACTAAAATTAGGTCGTCAGGTGCCTTATCTCATTCAAACCATTTTCTAATCTGATTTTTTTTCAAAATTTTACAACTGCTCCTGATTTGGTTTTTCACTTTTTCGAACTCTATGTAAATATGTGTCACAGAGACTGGACGGTCTAATTTTACTTCTGTTATTTCAGGAACCCTTTTATTTTTTCCTTGATTCAGCTAAACCGGAACTCTCCCTTCCGTTCCGAAGGTTTCCTTTCAGGTTTTACACTGATTCTCCTTCACCGCACACATTCGTCGTCTTCTTCTTCTTCTTCTTCTTCTTCTTCTTCTTCGTCTCCATCTGTAATTGATTGTGTCTTTGACATAGACATGATCGTGGTTAATGGCGATTTCTGAATCCAGCCCTCACTCATCAAATCTACGGATCCAAGCTGGAGATGAATGGCAAGAGCTTCTTCTATCCGCCAATTCGTCACGTCCAGATTTATCGCACCTGTTCCTGGTCTACTCAAGGGTTTTAAAATTCTCGACGATTCCTCTTCTATTAGACATCTCTTCCAAGTCCACGCGAGGCTAATCACCTCTGGTAACTTCTGGGAATCATCTTGGGCTATCAGATTGTTGAAGTGTTCTTCGCGTTTTGGTGACACCAGTTACACACTTTCGGTTTTCAGCAGCATTGGCAAGATTTACTGCGCAAATCCCGTCTTTAAAACGTATTTGACCTCTTCAACTCCGAAACAAGCGTTGGGGTTCTACTTTGATATACTGAGATTTGGTTTTGTTCCTGACTCCTACACCTTCGTTTCCTTGATTAGTTGTATCGAGAAGACGTGTTGTATTGATTCTGGTAAAATGTGTCATGGGCAGGCCATTAAGCATGGCTGCGATGAAGTTTTGCCGGTTCAAAATTCGTTAATTCATTTGTATACTTGTTGCGATGCCTTGGATCTTGCCAAGAAGTTGTTTGTTGAAATTCCTAAGAGAGATATTGTGTCATGGAACTCGTTAATTGCTGGTGCGGTAAGAAACGGTGATCTTCTGCATGCTCACAAGTTGTTTGATGATATACCTGAGAAAAACATCATTTCTTGGAATATCATGATAAGTGCATATTTGGGTACTAACAGTCCCGGAGTTTCCACTAGTTTGTTTCGTGAGATGGTTAGATCAGGGTTACGAGGAAACGAGAGTACCTTGGTTTTGCTGTTGAATGCTTGTGGCAGATCAGCTAGACTGAAGGGAGGTAGGTCGGTCCATGCTTTTTTGATAAGAACCTTTTTGAATTGGAGTGTAATCATTGATACAGCACTTATTGACATGTACGGGAGGTGCAAGAAAGTAGATTTAGCACGTCGAATATTCAACAGTCTACCCCGTAGAACCAGAGTTACATGGAATGTGATGATATTGGCACATTGTCTTCATGGGGAACCTGAAGATGGGCTCAAGTTATTTGAAGCTATGATCAATGGTATGGTCAGACCCGATGAAGTAACATTTGTTGGTGTTCTCTGCGGTTGTGCTAGAGCTGGGCTTGTTTCTCGAGGACAAAGCTACAATACCTTGATGGTTGACGAGTTCCAGATCAAACCCAACTTTGGACACCAATGGTGCATGGCTAATCTTTACTCCAGCGCCGGGTTCCATAAAGAAGCAGAGGAAACTCTGAAGAATCTGTCAGAGGAAGATGTAACGCCAGAATCCGTAAAATGGGCCAACTTGCTCAGCTCATCGCGTTTCACTGGAAACCCGGCTCTTGGGGAGAGCATTGCCAAGTCCCTGATAGAGACAGATCGACTGAACTACAAGTATTACCATTTGCTGATGAACATATACAGTGTTACGGGACGATGGGAGGATGTTGATAAAGTGAGACAGATGGTGAAGGAGAGGAAAATAGGACGAATTCCCGGCTGTGGCCTTGTGGACTTGAAGGAGATAGTCCATGGCCTGAGACTAGGATGCAAAGAGACAGAAAACTTGACCACTGAGACTACCTTAGAGACATGCTACAGTGATGTACTGACATGATAATGTAAACTGTTTTTGCAGACAAGAGTAGGTAAATTTTGTTTAGAATGGAAACAAGAAAGTTATGGTCTCTCTAATTGTATTTGATCCTGTAAAATTTTTGTTTTTTGGGGTCATTGCCAATTTCTTAAAACTGAGAAAGGCTTTTGAATAAGACAATCACTGTAAGGAACAAAAGTGATTATGTGAATCATGTCATCTGTTTAACAAATTGAAATTACGAGTTTACATGATAAACGACGTTATTTGCCACCGTGTTAATTTAAGTATGAAATAAAGGTAAACTTAATTATGAACAAAATTGAAACTTCCTCTGTAGAGTCGTAGTGAGATACAGAATGATCGCCGACGACGATGAGAAGTGGCTTTCCGCTGCCACCGCCGCCGTTAAGCAAAATGCTTTCTACATGCAACGCGCAATCGTAAGTATCACCTCCTCTTGTCTTCTTCATCAACCAATTTCTCATCGGAATCTTCGCATTGGGAACCCTAACTTCTAGATTAATGAATCTACAATTATTTTCGCAGGACTCCAACAAGCTTAAAGACGCTCTTAAGTTCTCCGGTCAGATGCTTGGCGAGCTTCGTACTTCCAAGCTTTCTCCTCATAAATACTATGAACTCTGTGAGCTTCTTCCTCTAATTCTATATTCGCAATTTTGGATTCGGGGAACAGAGGCTTTTTGTGTGATTTTCATTTACTTTCCGTCATCTAACTTGTTCAGATATTCGAGCTTTTAATGAACTGGGGAAATTAGAAATATTCTTTAGGGAAGAGACAGGACTTGGTTGCTCCATTGCAGAGCTGTACGAGTTAGTGCAGCATGCCGGTAACATCTTACCAAGATTGTAAGTTTTCCATTTAGAGTAATGCATTGTCCTTTGCACTCTCTGATTTTAACTTTATAGATGCATACTGATCAATCGAAGGTTAGGTATCTTCTCTGTACTATAGGATCTGTATATATCAAATCTAAGGACGTTACTGCCACGGATATACTCAAGGATCTTATTGAAATGTGCCGAGCTATTCAACATCCTTTGCGTGGTCTTTTCTTGAGAAGTTACCTTGCTCAAGTTACTAGGGATAAATTGCCCAGCATTGGTTCAGAGTTGGAAAGGTAAGGCCACACAACTTATTCTTCGTTCAACCTGCTCTTAGATGATTTTTGTTTAAGTTAGGGAAAATAAGTAAATATGTAAGTGTTTTGCTGTTTTTCCAGAGATGCTGATAGACACATGGATGCTTTAGAGTTCGTGCTTCAAAATTTTACGGAGATGAACAAATTGTGGGTCCGTATGCAACATCAGGTTGGTCTGGAAATACTAATGATATATGTTTGCTCTCATATCCAGCATGCATGTACTGAATGTGATTGCTACTGTGAGAGTCCAATGTCTGGTCATGCTATTGTCTACTTTTTGTGAATTTTACCTACTGAACTGAACCGAACCTGAGTTCAGACTCTCTGGTATCCAGGGATCTGGTCGGGAGAAGGAGAAACAGGAGAAAGAAAGGAATGCACTACGTGATCTTGTAATAGCACTAACTTGTAGCTCATCTAGAATTTTTGATGTACTGTTTCTTCCTATATTCTGAGAGACACCTTTTTTCTTCTCTTTACTGCCTGTTTAGGTTGGGAAGAACCTTCATGTGCTGAGTCAATTGGAAGGTGTTGACCTTGGAATTTACAGAGATACTGTTCTTCCCAGAATACTGGAGCAGGTTTGGTTTTTCTCTTCCTTTAGATAGTTTTAGCATCCAAGCTTCCCTGTACTTGTTTCTGGAAATGATTCACGTAGCACTATGTTAAAATAGGTTGTCAACTGTAAGGATGAACTTGCACAATGCTACCTAATGGATTGCATTATTCAAGCCTTTCCTGATGACTTCCACCTCCAAACTCTTGATGTATTGTTGGGTGCTTGCCCACAACTTCTGGTACTATATTTAAACCGACCTCTTCTTGATATGTAGTGTCTGATAAAAGATAAGCCTGGTAATAAAAAAAACTCATCCCGTCAGAAGATGTTTTCCTTGATGTCATTGTGTTTTTCAGCCTTCTGTTGATATTAAGACTGTCCTTTCGGGTCTAATGGAAAGGCTTTCAAACTATGCTGCATCTAGTGTGGAAGCATTGCCTAATTTCCTGCACGTAGAAGCCTTTTCAAAGTTCAATTATGCCATTGGGAAGGTAAATTTTGCATCTAATCATAAAAGTCAAAAGGGATAACTAAATGGACATTTGAATGTAATTATTTATGAGGGCGGTACTACTAGAAACAACTGCAAAGTCTTTAATCTCCATACTATTGTGATATCACTTAGATTTTGCTTCCCTGCGTTTATCTCATTGTATCACTTTGAAAATTTCTTCACAGTTCTATTTATAAACTGTTGATTGAGTCTACATCTTATGTTATAATTCAGGTTGTAGAAGCACAGGTGGACTTGCCAGCCTCAGGATCTGTATCACTATATTTGTTTCTTCTGAAATTCACTCTCCATGTCCATTCCGATCGTCTAGACTATGTAGACCAAGTTCTGGTGTGTTAGTTTTTATGCATGTTAACTTTATTCATGTGTATTATGTTTATATGTATATTTGAACAGTTCTGAATGTTGCAAGTATGCATTGTTGTCTTTCTTTTTCTTTAGGGATCTTGTGTCACTCAACTATCTGCCACAGGAAA
Organism: Lepidium sativum; assembly: GCA_023374145.1. Lineage (NCBI taxonomy): Eukaryota > Viridiplantae > Streptophyta > Magnoliopsida > Brassicales > Brassicaceae > Lepidium > Lepidium sativum. The sequence goes on along the minus strand of JAKUCM010002834.1, from coordinate 11,417 downwards.
GCTTTGTGATGACAAGGCAGCAAAACAGATTGTGGCATTTCTTAGTACTCCGTTGGAGAAGTATAATAATGTTGTAACTATTTTGAAGCTTACTAACTACCCTCGAGTGATGGAATACCTTGACCATGAGACAAACAAAGCCATGGCAATGATTATAGTTCAGAGCATTTTGAAAAACGATACTCACATTACTACTGCTTCTGAGGTGTGTGTTTCCTTCCTCACATTATTCAACGTTCTCTATCATAAAACGTTTCCAATTGTTACTTTTTTCAGGTCGATGCGTTGTTTGAACTGACAAAGGGTCTCATCAAGGACTTTGATGGGACAATTGATAATGAGGTGCTAGAATCCTTGATCGTCAATTACTATTGACATTTGTGTTAACAGTACAATATAGTCCCTTGAAAGAGTAATTCTTTCTTCAGATAACTTATCCATTATTATACCTGACACGGGTTCAAACGGCAAAATATGTTGAGTTGTAGATTGATGAAGAAGATTTCCAGGAAGAGCAGAACTCTATTGCACGGCTTATTCACATGCTCTACAACGATGATCCAAAAGAAATGTCCAAGGTTTGTGTTATATTTAATAGAGGCGCTATTATTCATATGGCCTGTGTTGTAATTCTTAATGTGTTTACCCGACTACAGATTTTTTTCACAGTAAGGAAACACATCCTGAGTGGAGGACATAAGCGTTTACCTTTTACAATACCACCCCTTTTCTTTTCTGCTCTCAAGGTTTTTATATTCTGCTGATCACTTGTTTACTCTATATCCAAATTGGAAAGAAGAATAAGTTCTGTTTAATGTTTGGAATGGTTGTGTCATTTCCAATTTTTATAGACAGTGGGTTTGAATTTAGAACTACGCACATTGTGTTGATATGCTTGCACAGTTAATTCGGCGACTGCCAGGTGGAGATGAAAACCCATTTGGAGAAGATGCGTGTGCAACACCGAAGAAAATTCTACAGCTTTTAAATGAGGCAAGTGTGCAAACATCTTAAGTTTTAGAAAAGAATGAGGACGGTTAAGTATCCTTGCAAATATCATTGGCTTTATCCCAGTGAAACATTGTTATTTTCTTTAGCTAGAATTATGATGATGCCAGTCGACTTTGAATCTCGATTTTCTTACAGACCGTGGAAGCTCTGTCTGATGTTTCTGCATCCGACTTGGCATTGCGCCTCTACTTGCAATGTGCTCAGGTATATGATCGTTTGGTTTATCCACTATGGAAAGTCCAAAACCAACAATATAGATAGTGCATTAGCTGAAAATCTCTTTTCTTGAGTCCTCAGGTAGCAAATGACTGTGAGTTAGAAGAAGTTGCTTATGAGTTCTTCACAAAGGCATATCTTCTGTATGAAGAAGAAATTTCAGTAAGTGAATTTCTTTGGAGGCTACGAGCAACTTTCTGCAAGAAATACCTTGACGTGGCTTTATTTCTTTTGGTGTTTTAGGACTCAAAGGCACAAGTAACTGCACTACATTTAATAATGGGGACACTCCAGCGGATGCGTGTATTTAATGTTGAGAACAGAGATACTCTTACTCACAAGGCCACTGGGGTATCTTTCGGACAATTCAGTTGAGTAAGTGAGTGCTACACTGAATACTAACAAGGCTAAATTATGTTGTTGTAGTACTCTGCAAGACTCCTTAGGAAGCCAGATCAGTGTAGAGCTCTTTATGAATGTGCACATCTCTTCTGGGCTGATGAGTGTGAGAACCTGAAAGATGGAGAAAGGTACGTACATATGGCATGTTCTATATATCTCAAAGTCAAGGTTACGAGCTGTACGCAATTAAGAAGGGGAAAAAATGTTGATGTATTCTGAGAGTTGGTTGTTTTATTGGGAGACCAGGGTTGTGCTTTGCCTGAAGAGGGCACAAAGAATCGCAGATGCTGTTCAACAAATGGCCAACGCATCCCGTGGTACCAGTAGCACTGGGTCGGTGGCTCTATATGTCGAACTGCTAAACAAGTAAGTTTCTCTTTTAGCTGTGTACCTATTTAGTAGTACCTATACGCTGCAAAATGCTTGTACTTGAGTACTTTGCTACCACTTTCTCTTAATGGTTGGAATGCAGGTATCTCTATTTCTTGGAGAAAGGAATTCCACAAGTAACAGGCGAAACAATCGAGAGCTTAGCTAAACTAATCAGAAGCGAGACGAGTAAGGTTGAGTCAGGCGCAGGCTCGTTCATGGAGAGCACTCTGCGTTACATGGAGTTTCAGAGACAGCAAGATGGTGGCATGAGTGAGAAATACGAGAAAATCAAAATGGAATGGTTTGAATGAATCTTTTTTCTTGCATTCTTTTAGGCTAATCATCAATAATTATGGCCTCTCGTCTCGTCTTGTTGGAGATGCATGAAGAGTAGTCTTGAGAAATAGCACTTGTATCATTACTTTTCCTTCACTAATAAACATGTCTGAGGGATATACACATACGAACTGTGATCAAATTAAGAAAATAACTGATTGAAAAAAATGTTGGGTTTGTGTGTAATTGAGGATATAGGACTGAATTGCAGAAGCAAAAGATGTTGATTTTGAACTCCATTAATATTAAGAACATATAAAAAAAGAGCAACCGATCTTGGATGTCTGTCCATTAACACATTGATTCATGCATTGATAGAAGATTTAACAGAACCAAACCCAAATATATAATAACAAAGATTTACATATTTTGCGCTTTGTTTTGGAGGTTGCAAAACCACTCGGATTGCTGCGTCAAACACTGCCTTCACATTCTGCAATCTCGCATTACCAAACATTATAGCATTGACATTTGAGATTTGTCTTAAGAATATAGTAATCAATGTACCTCTTGACTTTTGGAACTGCATTCGATGTAAGTAGGTGCTCCTATTTGCTTCCTCAGGTCCTCTCCCTGAGCAGTAGTAATTGGGACAGGACCAGGATGGTTGATAAACTATTTATCATCTCGAAGATCTAGAGAGCAGCAACATAAACTCAGTCAGCAACTAAGTAGATTAGAAGCACCAGATGAGGAAACACAAATGTAAACACTCACCAAGTTTTGTTCCAACAAGGACGATTGGGAAACCGGGCGCGTAATGTTTTAACTCCGGAATCCACTGCAAACACAGTATTGCGAGAGAGTTAACAACTCTGACAAAACCTAATAAAACATATGTATGAAAGATAGATTGATGGATTTATACCTATTTGGAGACGTTTTCATAACTGGCTTTACTGATAAGAGAAAAAGCCAATATGAAAACACTCCACGGTAACTCAGTGGTCTTAGTCTGTTGTAATCCTCTTGTCCTGTTATTTTTCATTTCCAAAATGTTCAGATCCAAATGTGAAGAAACACAAATTCCAGATTTCAAACTAGATTGTTATATGAGAAACCTGCAGTAGTATCCCACAATCCAAGTTTACGGTGGCTCCATTAACCACCACATTTGCACTGAAATCATTGAAAACTGTGGGAACATAATCCTGTTTATTATAGAAACCAAGCACATGAGATATGTTGTTGTACTAATGAAGATCAAGCAAAAGCATGAAGCATGAGAACTAACTGTAGGGAAATTGTTGCTTGTGTAAGATATCAACAAACATGTTCATCCGACAGCTCGATCACCAACAGTCACACACTTTACGAATCTCGAAGAGCTCATTTTCCCCTCCAATATTATATAATTTCAGGGAAATTTAAACATTCAAAGAAAACTGAAAGCAAAAACAAAAAGAAAAGCTCAAAGATTTATCCTTTCAGATCTTAAGAACTCTTCTAAAACAGGCCTGAAACTGGAAATTCTTGCTATTTCTGTTAATCAACCATCTGGGCATTGCGGATTCGAAAGGAACGGACTTTGTCCCACAAAGAAGAAACCCTATTCACCTAAAGAAAGAGAGGAAGCAACATAACCAAAAAACAGGAAAAATGGAAGATGACAGAAACGAAAGACGAAAAACACAAAGAGTTAGTTTAGTTAGCTTTGGCCGGGAAAGTTGGCGTTGAAAGGTTCTGCAATTTTCCGCCAATCAAACTCTCTCTTCTTCTCTTTCTAATTCCGACTATTGTGGGTTTCCTCTTTTAATAGCTTTCAAAACCAACAACAAAACAATATGAAACTTACCAATCGATTCTGTATTTATTTATGGGAAATTCAATTAGGGAGTTGTCTTTTTCTGCCGCCCGAACAATCTCATTTCATTCTTTTCTTCTGTTGCGTATAAATCATGATTCATGAGAGTGTTAAATTATCATTAAACTTGCTTTGTTCTTTAAGCAATCCCCTAAACTAGCTCCTAGTGATTTGACATGAAGAGGGACATTCTTGTTCTCTTATGAACGATCCTATCTTTTAACATACTCTAATGAACCCTTTTTAAAATCACTATTTGTTGTGATTGATAAGATTGCAGTTGTTATATGGGACCAAACAGATTTAAGCATATATCAACAAATGATTTTTATGACTTAAATTCATCGCCATGATAACTTGACCACTAGGACTGCATCTCTCAGGCGGTGTTGTAGGCAACTAGGCTTGTTTGAAAAAATGTTCACTCTCTCAATTATGTAACCCTTAATCTAACCTAGACGATATTGCCCACTCAGAGGACCATACAATGCCACCTGCAACAGATAAAGCCATCCTCCATATCCATAGCCAGTCTCTGTAGCCTGCAAAAACAATGGATCAGAGATGCAGCAATGGGAATAATAGTCATCACCAGTAAATAATAATTTGGGCCTATTGACACCTCTCGGCCCATCATTAAGTTAGACACATAATTACTTGTTCGGCTTCTCTTGTCAATAACGCCTTTTTTGCGAAGTTCGAGACCGTCCCCTCTGAGGTGAGGTTTGAGCTGGAACAATAGCTCTATTGCCATCTTTTGCCAAAAGTCAATTTGCCACTCTCTTATTTTCATTTTTTTTTATATTAAAAACCTTACTAAAAGACAAAAAGAAATTGTAAAAGTTTAGATTAATTACAAGAATGTCATACCCGTATCCGGCCCAATTAAAATTTGGCCCAATTAAAATCTACCAAATTCTAACCCGACCCGCCAAACTAATCTCTAATCACGTTCTTCTCTTCTTCTTCGCCGAACATTTAGAACATCTAGAACATTTAGAACAATTACAACATTTAAATTGTTGTATTTTAGACAAGAAATCGGCAAGTGAAAAAGAAAAATGAAGAAAATCCAAAAAATATAAATAATATTAAAAAAAAATTAAAAAAATTTAAGTTAAAATGAAAAAATTCAAAAATTTTAAATTAAAATAAAAAATTCAAAAATTTTAAATTAAAATAAATAAAAAAATCAAAATTTTTAGAATTTTTGAAATCTCCCGCCACTCTTTGTTCATTTTTTTTTAAATGGATGTAGATGTACCTTGTTGTCCAGTTGTACACTGGTTCACATAGTTGTACATTGACAGTTTTTTAATTTTTGTGGTTGAACTCTATAAAAATAAATGGTTTGTTGTTGGACTTCTGATATTCCTAATTTAATTAACAATTAAGACGTTTCGACAATACAATATGTTCGAATTAATAGTATTTGTATCTTTCGCTTAGTAAATGCATGAAAACTAACATAAAACTCCTTATACAACACTAATGTCTTGTGGAAAAACACAAAAAAATTCCCAAAAGTTAAAAATTTCTTGTTCTATTCATTCTTAATTTTTCATTATGTGTTTTGAAACCTTTACATTGTTTAGAAAAATTTCAATTGTACCAATCGAGACAAATTTGTAATAAGTTGAACCAATTGTACTAATTGAACCAACTGTACTAATTGAACTATTTATACCAACAAAACAAAGTTGTACTAAATTGAACCAATTGTACCCAACGAAGAAGAAGAAAGCTCTCGTGAAATCGTAAAAAATGCAGCTGCCGTCGAATGTTTCAGTGAGTGAGACAAAATTGAAACCTTCCATATCAATTAGTGTATCTGATTAATGTGACAAAATTGAAACCCTCTTTTTCAATAAATGTGTTTTACTAAGGGTAAAATGAAAATACTAAAATTTGAGTGGCAATTAGATTAAAGTGTGGCAAGGCTGATTATAAATTTTACAAAAGTGTCAGTTAAGATTAGTGTCCGTTTCAGCTACTCAATCTCTCAGTAATTAGGTTTGTGATTCAGGTTACTCGTGAGTGTGACTGTCCTTCGGATTTGCGAGTAAAAAAGTTATTATTGTGTTTTGTGTCTTAATCTTTAGATGGGAGTCGAATCTCCCGTGAACAACTGTATCAGCAGCCAAAGTGGACGCCATTCCTAACGAAGCTACTAGCAGATTTGTTACTCGATCAAGTCCTTAAAGGAAACAGAGTGAACAGTTCTTTCTCAAATAAAGTTTGGAACTCTATATCCCATGAGTTTTACAAAACAAGTGGCCTCAAATGGGATAAAGATCATCTCAAGACCAGATTGGCTGTTCTCAGATGCCAATATGCAGTCGTTGAGTTACTTCTATCTCGAAGTGACTTCGTTTTTGATGAATCCACTGGTTCTGTAATAGCCACTGATGAAGCTTGGAACCAATGTGTAAAGGTCTTAACTTTTTTGTTCTCTATGCTCTGCCTCCAATTTCCTTCGTTCTCTCTATTTGTTTTTGCTGATCTTATTGATCGTAATTCAGGAGTATCCAGATGCAGAGGACATAAGAACAAGTGTTTGTCCAATCTACAAGCAGCTTAGGCAGATATTCTCAGAAGATTCAATGACAAACGGGAAACATGATACATTGCATCCTAACTTTTACCATATCAAGGAAACCAGAACGGAATGTTCATCCGATTTTGATGATGATGATCCTGCATTTTGCCCACCTACTCCTAAGAGGAGGTGCAGTGGCGCGGAGACTTCTATTGCTTATGGTATATTTGAAATGGCAGCTGCATCCAAGTTGCGGACTGCTACTTTGGGGGAGCTAGGGAACAGGTATTCTCTTTTTGAGTGTATCAGAGAACTAGATCGGATTCCTGGTTTAGCAAGGATGTCTATTTTGCGGCACTTGAGCTCTTCAATAACTCTAATGCAAGGGAAACCTTCTTGTCGTTGAAAAGTGACAAGCGATACTTATAGCTATACCAATCTATGTACATCGACTAGATTACCAGATGCACTTGAATTGATGAAATTCTAAGCAATGATTCAAATGAAGTCTTTAAACCAATTTCATTTTTGAAAATAGCACAAACTCATCCTAGCATTTTACCGAAAGGGTGGCTTCGATCAAGCAAAAACAGAAAACAAATGGTAAAAATAATTGTTTGATTCATCTTTCTTTATTTCTAATGAAGCAATCTCTTGACCTCCTCTTGATCCTCACCTATGCTCTTCGCTTGGTTGTATACAGACTCGAATGCTTGCATACACACACTTGAAAACCCAACCATTGCCTGAAACACATGAGGGAATCCCATCTGCAAGTTATTTAGAGTCATGGCTCTAGTCACGCTCACTGACTTCTCGTGCTTACTTTTCTCTTCTTCTGCCTTTCCTTTTAGTATCTCAACCTTTGCTCTCTTCTCTATCACCGGGTTCTTTGTCCTACTCTCAGGCACCGAGTATGGACTATACTTGCTCTCAAGCGCTCTCAGCGCAGCAGCTTTCTTCTCATAATCTTTTAAAATGGATTCTGTTCTCTTCTTCTGCTTCTGCTCGTCAGCCTGTTGAGCCACAATTCCATGGACTGCGGTCAGAAAGCTCTTGATCCCTTCAGATGCTACTTTATCAGGGATTCGATCAATAGCCAAATGCCATTCCTCGCAGAAGCTGTAGATCTTTGACTCATAGCTACTCTTAACAAGTGGATTCTTGCTGAACTGGAACAGACTTAACCTGAGCCAGCCAGTGAGAGACTGGATGTAGTCACGCTGGGCCTTGACCAAGTTGCAGAAAGACTGATGCCATTGTTGGATCTCGAGTTCAAGCTGAAGAGTTGATTGTCTGTGAAGCTCAGATGTGGGTTCAGTGGAGGGGATGGTGTTATGATACTTGAGCTGCTGAACTATATGAGTTTGAACCTGGTGACTCTCGTACATACTCCTCCACATGCACATCAGCCTACAATAGATCATACAAAAAGCTTCTTTAGATTTTGACCAAATGAAGGAAATTTAAAAAATTCTTAGTCAGATGAAGCAATGGTATACACAAAACTAACCCTTTAACAAGCTCGACAAGCTGAGGATAGAGCTCTGTCTCTCTGAGCTTAATGATCTCGTTAGAAGCACTCTGGATAGCTTGTGAAGACACTGTGAGCTGAGATTCTAACTTCTCTACTTCTTTCTTAGCCTTCTCAGTCTTAACATACTCAGCTCTCTTCATCTCAAGCCTCCTCACTTGCTCCAGTTTCTTTTCATGCTCAATCTTTACGCACTCTGCATTCTGCAACAACCCCACATTCACAAAACAACGAACACTCAATTCTTGCCACTATATATTAGTGTCAGTGAACATAACACTTTATATTTTAGAATTAAGTACACACGTGGGTCTCTTACACTATATGCTCACGCGTGGACCCGCCACAAATTCTTTAATGCCACATGAACCAAACAAAATCCAAATTTCTTATATTCATATTTGGATGAAAACTAAGCAAGCAAACTCAAGATTCAAACTTCAAAACGAATATAAAGTGAATTGGAGGATAAAACATGTAACATTTTCAAATTTCTTCCATAAAACTAAACATACACAGATACATCTAAGTCTAATCCAAAGATTGAAACTTTATCAATGAAAATTAAGTAAGAAGTCAAAAGTGAATACCTTGACCTCTTGAAAGAGCTTCTTCTCCCAAGCATAGAGTCTGTCCACAGTAGAGGAATGACTACCAACAATGCAATTTCCTCCGATTAGTACTCCTGCATTTCTGCATTCATTCAACTTGGGAGCAAATCCCCTTGTCCAAAACGACGACGGATTCAGATTACATTCATAATTACTATACATTTTCCCTGCAGAAAAAAAGACACAAATCAAAATCACTAAGCCGCCTGCAGTAATCATTACAAGAAGATCCTGATTGTTTACCTCCTTTGGTATGTCCAGAAAAGGCTGTGATAGAGGTTGAGATTTCAAGGAGAGAAGAGAGTGGAGCACCAGAATCAGCAGCTTTAAGGAAATATTCATCCACTTCTTTAATAATCTCCATTAGATCTTTACCATTCCTAGACACTACAACTGCTAACTCACTTCCCGTGGTCGTAGTCGTCATTGTATCTTTAGAGAATCCACTTACTACTGACGAAGCTTGAGGAGTAGCTGTCGTTGGAGCAGTTGTGGCAGCAGCGTCAGAACCAGTTCCGGTTCCAGTGGCGGTTCTGGTAGCAGTGGTTGTCTCGTCTTCCCATTCTTCCTCGGAGGAAGAAGGAGGCGGCGGTATAAATGGATCCCAAAAGTCCCATGTAGAAGAAGGCATAGGAGGAGGAGGAGGAGGAGGTGGAGGAGGAGGCGGCGGGGGGAGAGCTGAGGAAGTGGTGGTGGAGGTCCATGTGGTGGTTTCAGAGCCAGGGCTTAGAGGTGGTGGAGGAGGACGCGGCAAAGGAGCAGGAGGAGGAAGAGGAGGAGATGGAGATGGAGTTTGGTGGTGGAGGTGAAGAGGAGTTTCTTTGGAGGAGAAATGAACAAGAGAAGAGCCGACGGCGCGTAGAGAACGGAGATAAAGCGCGTGAGAGACAGAGAGAGTTTGTCTAGCTTTAACAAGATGTTTCAAGTATCTCTTTCTAGCTTTGCAACGAGACACTATCTCTTTGCTATCTATTCTTGACTGACAACAACCCATTTTCTCACTTCTAAGAACTCTTCTTCTTCAAAGCAACCATGCATTCAAAAATTCTTTCTTTTTTTCTCTCTTCTCAACAAATCTCACACTTTAACCCAAAACCAGTCTTATGAAGTGAAAGAAATGTGCTTACCTCGTTTGTGTCAAAAAATATAACCCAAAAGAAAAAGAAAAAGAAAAGATCTAAACTTTGTCTGATCTGAAACTCCAGAGTTTAGGATTAGATGTTGAGGTTGATGATTTTTCTTTACTTAAGTATAAGAGATTTTGAAGGGTTTGGCTTTTGAAGGCCACTTTTGCTTCTGTGGAGGAATGTTGTTGGAATTTAGGATTCCTTTTTCAGTTTAACCTCACACAGACACAAACACTCTCACCTTAGGCTTTGGTCGGAGAGCCCTTTCCCCCAATTAAATCTTTTCTTTTAAAAAATGTCCATTTGACCAAAATAACCTTTATTACTCAATTCTATTACGAAATCTACCAATGAAAACTATTCCATTAACAATAATATACTTTTTTCCCTTTTTCTGACAGTCAAGATTACAAGAATCGAATTAATGCAGTTACCAAAAACGCCTACCTTTCAAATAGAGAGAAAAATAGACTAGACAAAAAAATGTATTTGTTTTTTCACAAAACAAGTAAACCAAATTTTACACCGTTTCATTTGCCATGGTTTAAGAATAAAAAGGGCATTTCCGGAACTAAATACAATTTCAACGGCCAGATTATAAGAGTTATAAATATATATTTATTACACATTGACAAGTGTGCAAGCGTTTCCTATAAATTGGAACCAGAAGTGGCCAAATTGATTATATACACATGATTGGTTTAACGGATTCTAATTCCCCCTAATTTTTCTGCAAACTTGAGGATGATTCTTCTAGACTTTGGTGGTTTAATGGGAGAGAGAGTATTTTTACTAATGGTGACCACTCTCAGTATTAACATTTGTTGTCTTCTTCCTCTCTTTATCTTTCTTACTAGGTTTTAAAACTTACAATACAATTACTGGTCAATAACAATAATTATAGAATGGCAAAGAATATATTTAACTCAATTTTTATCATTGGTCAATGACAATAATTGTGGAAAAAAAATGGCAGCAACTTTAAGCTGACAAATACATTATTAATAGATCACCAAGAAGAATTAAGCTCATCTCCTTTTTTGCTTACTTCACTAAACTTACGAATTATAAATTAGAACTGTAAAAAATAAATAGATTGGTTAGAGACTCTGATTGATACACAAAGTGATATCCTGGAAAACTTTAAGCCTCTTCTTGTCCACATTCGTTTCTGTCTCCAAAACAGCAGACATGATTGCATCTTCAAAGTCTTTGTTGTCTGGTAATCCACAGTCTGTTGCTCTCTTCTCCATTGATAATCTCCTTCTTGTGTTTGTCTCTCCCTCATGACTATCACCACAACCCAAAGGTCCCTTTGCTTGGCTCGAGGACCTCGTTCTCTTCAGCTTCTCATTGTTACTGATGATTAACTTTGAAGAGAAGAATGGTTTTGCTTCAACTCTTAAAGGGTTTACTACTACTGGATTCACATTCCTCTTCACGTTCTCGTCACCATATCCATCAT
>JAKUCM010002833.1:0-33459 GCA_023374145.1 Lepidium sativum | reverse complement strand
TAATACATTATAAACTTTTAGTTTAATACTTTGTAATCAATTATTAATGTTCCATAATTTCCATTAGTCAAATATCATCTTAAAAACCACAAAATCTACCAAATTTTATTAAAGATTTATAAAGTAAACTAATAATGTTTTATGGGAACAAATTAGACTCAGAGATAACTTTATCATATTATATATACTCATATCATTTTGATTTATAATTCACAATCACAAACAACATCCACAATGTCTTCATCATTGAAACTAGTTTTTCTTCTTTCTCTCATTATATTCAATCTTTTCCATGTCTCACACTGCACCTTAAGACCTCTGGCCTTAACTCAATGGTGTGTGGCAGCTGATGGTGTGAGTGATGCACAACTTCAAGCTAATATTGATTTTTGTTGCAGTGAGGGTAGAGCTAATTGTAAACCAATTCAACCTGGTGGAGTCTGCTATGAGCCAAATACTCTTCAAAACCATGCATCATTTGCAATGAATGAGTATTACCAGCAGCAAGGTTTTGTTGAACAGGCTTGTGATTTTAATCATTCTGGTAAAATTATTCATGATGATCCAGGTTATGCTAACTGTGTGTTCTGATCCTAGATCACATATATAATCCATATTGATATTGTAGAATGCGTGGTCTGATGAATGGTTTTGTACTTTCATAAATGTTTTCTTATGAATAAAAATCATGTAAGATTAATAAAATTGTTATGGTCTAATGAATGTTTTTGCCATTACATTCAACATTTTGTTACTCTCATTCATCCGAGTTTCCAAAAGCCTAGTCATTGCAACTTGTACCAAAAGTCTTCGAAAACTCAAACAAAATAAATAAACTAGATCTCAACCTAAACAAAATTAGTGTTGTGGTCAAGTTCTTAAATGATATCTTTGTTGTTTTTCTAATGAAGTTTGATTTGAGGGATGTGCATTTGTCCAGTATGATATTATTATAAAGATTTGGAGGGGTTTGATCAGCTATTTTTAATATAGTTGTTAACAGAAAAAAAAATTACGCTAGCTATGATCATATTATTTAACTACACTCAAAACTTACTAATCTATATAACATTTACAAATACTGTGCATAACAAAGATAACCATCTAATTAATTATAAGATGATATGTTAAATAATTTTAATGTAGGATTACATGAAATATTTTGATTATCACAAACAAATAAGAAACTTTTGTTGAGTTAAAATTTTCTTCGTTTTTTGGTTAACAATTTTCTTATTGATAATAACAAATGGTAGCTTATAAACTCATAAAATACTATATAAGTAAATTATATAAAATAGGTAATTGCATATAAACTTTTAATATAATATCGTCCATAACCTAGTCAACTAGTATTAAATGTAACCAGATACTACCATAAATTTGTTAAAATTTTAAAGGAAATGTGTCAATTAATTGAGAGAAACAATAATATCAAATATGTGGAGGAGACATATGTTATATTTTATTTTATTTTTTATCATAAAAGTCATTTATTTTTTATTATGAATTCTGGCTAGTATGATTTTCAAATGTAGTTTGTTTAATTTCCAAATCAAATTTTTGTGATTTTAAAATTAAAGAATTTTATATGGATTTACAAATTTATTAGCATTTTTGTAAATTGACATTAGTCTAATGGTATGTGGTAAGTTTACTAAAATCAGACATTTTTTTACACCCAAGGATTAAATCCTATTATCTACATTATGCAAGACTTTGACTACTGAACTAACCAATTGTGGTCTAATATTAACATTGAAAAAATATCTATTAAAATTTCTAAATCCATTAAAATACACCTTCATAAATTGCCATATCATTTTTTATTCACAATTACAAAGCTAACAACTACAATGTCTCCACCATGGAGACAAATCTTTCTTCTATCTCTTGTTATAATCAATTTCTTTCATATCTCAAATTCCACTGTAAGAACTCTCAACGATAAGACTTGGTGTATGTCAACTTTAACGGCAATCCATGAACAACTTCAAGCTAATATTGAGTAAAGGAAAAGTTAACTGTGAACCCATCAAAACCGGGTGAGTCTTCTTTTCTTCCAGATACTCTTAGTAACCATGCATCATATATAATGAATGCTTACTACCAAAGTCAGCATCGCAGTGAAGGCGTGTGATTTCAATGATTGTGGACAAGTTATTTCAACTGATCCAACTTTTAGAAGTTGTAAGTTTATTGCATAGAAACATGTAATTAATTTCAAAACCAAATAATAATAATATAACTAATCCATATTGGTATTTTTAGAATGTATGGTCTCTCATAAATAAATTGATATCTTAAGTCGGTTCCGAAACTCACTTATGATCTTTCAAGCAACAAACATAAATCAAATATACACAAGGATTTACGAATTCCCTCACTTACAAAGAGATTACGCTCACATTCTTCCTTAGATTAAACCTAATATCCAACATGCATCAACGAAGAAGAAGAAAAAAAAGAAGTCCCAAAAAATATCTCTCAATTTCTATTCCGCTCTCACTATCACTCTCTCATTTATGCATTACCGACTTAGTTTATAGTTCTAACAGCTTCGTATTAACTCATACAACGCTACAAAAAGACGACCAAAGGGTCAAAGACACGATCGATCTAACCATTTTAATTTACTCAAATCAGTCCCACTTAAACCGGTTCATGTAATGAACTCCTTGAACCCGGTTCAGCTGTTTTGCAGACAGGGAGATAGAACTAAATTCTAGTAGATCCAAAAACTAAATTGTAGATCTTGGTCTATATTACCATTGGCATATTTACCAAAACCTAAACTTGATCTGTCTTATGTAGAATCAAACTAAACCGGCTCTAAATTATGTAGATTTAAACTAAAGTGGAACCGACTCAGTATCCGAATATGACTTAATTAGAGCATTTCCAACTCACCTCTATATTTGCCTCTAGATACTATGTTAGAGTAAATTTACTCCAACTCATATATATTTTTGACTCTAAAATCACTTTTTATTAAACCAAACAAACGAAAAAAGAGACTTAAATTAGTAAAATCTCTTTGAAAATGGCGACAAGTTGTCGAAATTAAAGAAATTTCTTACATTAGTAAAATGTTCTCTCACCCAAAAATCAAGGTCAAGTTAGGAGTCTTCAGATCTGACGCCAGAGGAGTTTCAGCGCTACGGCTTCAGGTTTTTCTGGTGCCCCTGCACTCTTTTCTTCTTGCTCTGTCTTTTTTATTTCGTGTTTCATCTCCGGTCTCTTCTCTTCGGGAAACTCAACTGTGGATCTATGGTTTTCTTCCAATGAGGATGTGGAGGTGTTAAGCTACAACTAGTTAACTATGCGTTTATTCACTGTAATCTCAATAACCTTCCCAATTGTTTACAAGCTAATCCAGAATCAAGAGAGTCTTTACAATACGAAATCAAAAACTATTTATCGATCTCGTTAGCCACTCCATAACAACCTCCTCTAACCGCTTCTCTTTCTTGTTAGCTCGCACAAAACAAGGAAAGTTACAATTCACTTCTTGAAGCTTCCAAACCTTCTGCTTCCCTCTCAGTCTTTTCCTTTCAAGGAACAATCCGAACCCTCTTCTTCAAACTCAGTCTTCTCTTCACTTTTGTTATCTTTCAAGCCCTTGCTTTCCAACATAAGCTTTGAATTTTTCCTCCTTCGCCTAACATAACTCTGCCACAGCATATTAGTACTCCCGCCGTTCATCCAAAGCTTGCCCATAAGCTTGAACTCTGGGAACTGACGTGCTATATATCGTACTAACATCCAGCTGCTATCGTGTTGGGGCAAGTCGTGCCATTGTATCAAAGCCTCCAACCGGCCCTCAACGTCATATCTTGTAGCCAAAATTTTCCGAGGCATGAGTACAAATTCATCCAAATCATTGAAAGATGAGGCAGTGGAGTAACCTTCTGATGTTGCCTCAATACTGGTTTTAATAAGGATACATGAAAAACCGGATTTATATGAGAAGAAGATGGGAGCTGCAGTCGATATGCTACTTGGCCAACTTTTTGTAAAACTTCGAAAGGTCCATAAAATTTTGCAGACAGCTTCTTGCAGAGACGTTTAGACACAGTTTGTTGCCGATATGGTCTCAATTTAAGGAAGACCATATCACCCACCTGAAATGACAAATCCCGGCGATGTTTGTCAGCCTACTGCTTCATAATTGACTGAGCTCTCTCCAAATGGTACTTAATTTGAGCTAACATAACATCACGTTCCTTGAGCATCACTTCGAGATCAAAATTTCACGTTGACCCTTCTTCAAAACGCAGTAAAGATGGAGGATCCCTGCCATACAATACACGAAAAGAAGAGGTATGTAACGACGTATACCACAATTCTGCCCAATGCAGAAAACTGGCCCACTTCCGCGGATGTTCCGAACCAAAACAGCACAAAAAATTCTCTAAGGTGCGGTTCACCACCTCTGTTTGTCCATCCAATTCTGGGTGATATGTTGTAGTAAAATTCAACTTTGTCTGTGCCAAACGATGACACTCTTTCCAAAATGAGCTTGTGAACAGCGAATCTCTATCAGATACCACTGATTCCGGAATGCCATGAAGACGAATGATCTCTTTTGTAAACTTAAGAGCTATGTCCGGTGCTGAAAATGGATGTTTCAAGGGAATGAAATGGGCAAACTTACTTAAACGATCCACAACCACCATAATGACATTCACACCTTGTTACAAAGGTAAACCTTCCACAAAATCCATCGACACATGAGACCAAACGCGGTCAGGAATGGGCAACGGCTGCAATAAACCTGCGGGACACAACATACTGTGTTTATGTGTCTGACAAACAAGACATTCAGTCACATACTTCTGAACATCATGATGCATTCCCTGCCATTGTAATTTCTCATGAATTCTATTATAAGTCTTGAGAACCCCACCATGACCACCTAACAATCCATCATGAAATTCAGCAAGAAGAGTTTTAATAAAAAGAGTAGGTTTCGGAATGTACAATCTGTTCTTGAAGAATAATTTCCTTGCTTTAACCGAAAACGATTTATTCAGCAGCTCTCCTTTCGTCACCTTACTAATCATCTCTTGAATTACTCTGTCTTCTTCGATCTCTTTGTATAAGACCTGTAGGTCCAATGACTGAGGCACCGTGAGAGCCAAGAAGGTAGAAGTACATTCAATGTTACAAGTAATCATACTCCTAGAAAGGCCATCAGCTGCCTTATTCTCCAATCCCGGTTTATATTCAATGTCAAAATCATAACCAAGAAGCTTTATCAACCAGCGTTGATAATGGGCTGAAACCTCTCGTTGTTCCAACAAGAACCGCAAGCTTCTCTGGTCAGTTCGAACCAAAAACTTCCTCCTAAAAAAGTAATGTTTCCATTTAATCACTGCCATAACAATTGCCATTAATTCTTTTTCATAAATGGACTTACGTTGTTCCCTGGTGTTAACGCATAAATGAAATAAGCGATAGGGTTGTGCTGCTGCATAAGCACAACTCCTAATCCCATTCCAGAAGCATCAGATTCCAAGATAAAGAGTTTAGTGAAATCTGGAAGGCTTAAAACCGGTGCAGATTGCATCAACGACTTAAGTTCTTGAAACACTGATTGAGTTTCGTCTGTCCAACAGAACTTATCTTTCTTTAACAATACAGTCAAAAGTCTCGCAATCACTCCATAATGACATATAAAACGGCGATGGTATCCTGTCAACCCAAGGAAACCTCTCAACCCTTTTACATTCACCGGAGCAGGCCACTTCACCATGGCCTCTGTCTTGCTCGGATCTGTCACCACGCCTTCCGCAAAAATTATGTGACCAAATTATTCCACTATTGGTTGAGCGAAAGAACAGTTAGTCTCATTGGCGAATAGATGGTGTTCCCTTAATATTGTTAAAACTACCTCAATATGCTGTAAATGAACAGACCACAACGGACTATAGACCAAAATATCATCAAAGAATACCAAAATGAATTTCCGCAAATAAGGCCGAAATACCTCATTCATCAGCCTCTGAAATGTAGCTGGTACGTTAGTAAGACCAAACGGCATTACCAAAAATTCATAGTGACCATCCATAGTCCTAAATGTTTTCTTCTCCACATCACTCTCCTTCATTCTTATTTGTTGATACCCGGATCTCAAGTCGAACTTCGAGAATACACTAGCTCCCTTAAGTTCATCAAGCAGCTGGTCAATTATAAGAATCGGAAATTTATCCGGGATCGTGACACGATTCAGAGCTTTAAAATCCACACAAAAACAAGATCCACCTCCTTTCTTTTCTTCTTAACAAAGAGAACCAGACTAGAGTAGGGGATTGCACTGCGACATATAATTCCTACTTCCAACATCTTTCCTACCAACAATTCCATTTCTTCTTTCTGTGCATGAGGATATCTATAAGGCCAAACACTCACTGTTCCAGCACCTGTGCGAAGATTAATAGCGTGTTCACACCCACGTAATGGAGGCAGAGATTCAGGCTCTGTGAATACCCCTGCAAACTCCTTCAACAACTGCTGAAGTTGTAAAGGAAGCACACATTTCTTCTCTATTTGTCTAAGTGAACTTTCTCCTTCTTCTGCGTCAGATAACAACAGATTCATCGCTTTTTCCTGTTGTTGACTCCTACTAAAGATTCCATCTGTACTGTCGAATCGCCCTTAATGGTCACTACACTTCCCTCATACCAGAAAGACAACTCATGCGCCGTCCAATTTACTTCACACTTCCCCAAAGTCCTCGGCCACTGTATGCCCAATATAACATCCGCACTCCCTAGTTCCAAGGCCATAAAATCTACCTTAAAACTCAACTCTGCTAAAGTGAACTGGACCGACTTACACACGCCCAGTCCTTTCACCACAACCCCATTTCCTAACAGCACATCGTGTTGTGTCTTAGGGAATGGTTTTAACTTCGTCTGCTTCAAAACTTCTGGAGATATGAAGTTATGCATCGCACCACTATCCAACATAACCACCACATCTGTTGTTCTTATTCTGCCTCTGATCTTGGTCGTGGTTAACAATTAAATTCCCATAAATGCATTCACCGACAACTGAAAACATTTAGGCTGTAATAATATCTCTTCTTCATCTGATCCTTCCTTCTGCAACAGAAATTATGTTCCCTCAATCACCACTAACACTTGTAGCTCCTTCTTCTTAGAAATGTGATTTGGTCCAAACAGTTCATCACACCGAAAACACTGGCCTCTTCTCCTCTCCGCATACTTCGTTGGAGATAAATCTATGCGGTTCTTCGATGTACTTACTCTAGAGCTGTGTTGGCTCTTGGAGATTGCTACATCAGATTGAGCACTGTCTGATGCTTGAAAGGACCTTTTTGGCCAAACCCTTGATCCTGTAATGAACTTATTCGCCTGCTGCCCAACTTTTTACTCTGTCACAATTGTATGATACCCTTGGGCTATTGCCCCATTAAACACTTGCAAATCAAATATTGCTTCATCTCCAACACTAAGGCAATGATAGCTGGTAAACCTTTCGATTTCAACATCGCAACTACTGCCTTCATTTGCGGCTTTAACCCTTTCCTGGAAATTGATTCCAGAGTGGCTTGTGACATATCCCCACATTGAGATGCCAGTTCCTGAAACTCAAACACATAATCTTCCACTGATCATGTTTGATTCACATCCACCAATGTGTCACGCGGAGGAACATGTCGGGATCGTCCAAAGCGCAAAAACAATCTCTCTTTAAAATCAGCCCAGTTCCTGAATGAATCTTGTATCTTTTCATAGTTGTACCAACTTAGTACCCTTCCAGACATACTCATTGAGATCAATTGCAACGTTTCTGTTTCTTCATATTTCTCTAGCTCAAAAAATCTTTCCACTAACCCTATCCACGCATACGTATCATTCAAATCAAAAGGCGGTAATTCCACCTTTTTAAGCAATGTTTCACGCGTTGCCATTGTTGAACTTATTCCGCCATTAAGAGTAAAGTTAGGAACATGTACCTCTATCACCGACGATGGCTGAGCTGTGTCGCGAACAAAATCATATGTGCGAGGAAGTGAAGCTGAAGTCTGATTCCTCTGTAAAAGTTGCAAAACCTGCGACATTTGATCACTCAACGAATTCAGACGATCAATGTTCTCCTGCAACCGCTGATCCGTCTCCTTCTTCGATTCTCGCAATCCCACCACATGTTCTGCAACTTGTTGCAGTGTAATCGGCGATTCAGCCTCTCCCGTGGAACCTGAAGACCTCGTCGATACTGTCATCTTGTACCAGAGCTCACCGCAACAATTTGTTAAGCTACAACTAGTTAACTATGCGTTTATTAACTGTAATCTCAATAACCTTCCCAATTGCTTACAAGATAATCCGGAATCAAGAGAGTCTTTACAATACGAAATCAAAAACTATTTATAGATCTCATTATCCACTCCATAACAACCTCCTTTCATCGCTTCTCTTTCTCGTTAGCTCGCACAGAATGAGGAAAGTTACAATTCACTTCCCGAAGCTTCCAAACCTCCTGCTTCCCTCTCAGTCTTTTCCTTTCAAGGAACAATCCGAACCCTCTTCTTCAAACTCAGTCTTCTCTTCACTTTTGTTATCTTTCAAACTCTCGCTTTCCAACAGAAGCTTTGAATTTTTCCTCCTTTGCCTAACATAACTCTGCCACGGCATATCAGGAGGATAAGATTACCTTGCCGTTGTTTACCCCCACAGAGTCAAACCTTCAGATCCTTTGGTGTCCAAAATTTCCCTTACTCGCGAGCATCGCCTTCCTCTGTATTTCGCTGTTGGTGAAGCACATAGGGTGATAACACTCTTTATTCTCCAGTGAATCAGAGATCTGTTTAGCGTCGCTCGGCCCTTGTGGCTCTACAAGACCATGGATATGTTCATTCGTTTTCATTAGCATTAGAACATCTATCCCCTTAGGATAACATGAAGATATATTTCATCAAAGTTGGCTTGAGGACATCCAAACTTTTGAGAAGATTTTCTTTGTTTGTCTGATCGAAATTCTATTTAATATTATGTATGTTGCTTCTGTCGTTTTTGTACAAGTATTGTATGGCTATGGCCTAGTATTCGTGTAATCAATCTATCTAATTAAGAATCTCTTTGACCAAAAAATAATAATAAAGGAATAAAGTTGTAAAGATAATAGCAATTGCTTTAAGGTTTCCTTTGTATTGATCAGAAAATTAGCTCAAATACTAATCAACACACAAACTGTATTGATTGCTCATAAGTCTACATAAACTCGCAGACGTCTCTTTTATAATCAACTCTAATGAATCTTTCATAAATCTTATCTAAATAGAAATATCAAACTTAAATCTATTTAGAAGCTTTGATCTTATCTTATTCTTGTTTGGCCTTATCTCTAAACTTTATACAACTTAATAAAGTTTTAACTTAGTTCTCAAGCCTTGAAGCTTATCCAACAAAGAATGATATTTTTTTAAAATATTTTAGAGGTGACATTTATAGATAAAAATGAAAAATATTTAGGATTTTTTTTAGAATAAGAAATAGAGGAATACATTAGAATAAAATAATCCTCTATTATAAAGATCTTTTATTCTAGAGTAGAAAATAGAAAAATACATTGGAGTTGGTCTTAAATCTTTGTATATATAAAAAAACAAACATGCACCCAAACCTAGATGGAACCGAATGAGTTTTTGAACATCCTAAATACAATTATTTATCTAACAACTATTATTTAGATTTAGATTTTTAATCATCTTATTAATTTACAGTTATAATTATAAAATCAAAATATTTAGATTTTTAATTAATTATGAGTTTTCTTAGGCTTTTATATAAAAATTCATGATCTTTTACTTCAAAAGAAAATAGATAATATCTTACCCCATATCTGATTCAAACTGAACCTAATGAATAATATTTTTGATAAGGATCATATCTTTAACAAATTATTTGAAGTTAACCTTGAAAAATACATGAATGAGTTTTAAGTCAATGAAACTAAAAATCCAAAAACTTGAAAACTCAAATACCTGATTTGAACCTAAATAGATACCCAAATACCTAGAACTACACAAAATTATGAAAAAATGCTTTTGAACAATTAAATATTATTATAAACAACATAAAAACATATATACATTACATGGACTAATCTAAAGTAAGTAATAATTTCACATTATTTATAACTATATATAAGGTGAAGATTTAGATATCGTGATTTGTGAATGTTAATTGAAGAATTGAGTAATAAAAACTTCCTCACATTTAATTAGAATCATGATCTTTTGCCAAAGCTAAAAAGGTTCTTTGACCTTTGAAAAGTTTCATCAATAAAAATCCTTTCTAACAAAATAAAGGTAGAAAATCCACTATCTTAGTGCTAGTTCATGAAATCATAAATTTTACAAAATTAATTTTTAAGAAATGTGTAATAGTGTAAAACATAATTAAATACTTTCCATAAAGTATTAAGTATCCATAATTTTTTCTGGAAACTAGTGTTAAATAGCAGTAGAAACTACCATAATTTTGTTAAGATTTATAAAATTAAATACAAAATCTTTATGGAAATAAAGTAATATTCAAAGATGACTTTTTCACATTATATATTTCCATATATATCATTTTGATATATCATTCACAACAACAAAACAACAGACAATATTAATGTCACCTTTGAATATAGTCTTTCTTCTATTTCTCATTATATTCAACATCTTCTATGTCTCAAACTGCGCCATAAGACCTCTTGACGGAAAGACATGGTGCATTGCAACTCTAACAGCGAGCGATGAACAACTTGAAGCAAATATACAATGGGGATGTAGTGAAGGACATGTTGATTGCACACCAATCCAACCTGGTGGATTTTGCTTTATTCCAGATCAACCTAGTAATCATGGATCATATGTGATGAATGCTTATTACCAAAATCAAGGACGGGATGCAAGTGCTTGCTATTTTAATAATTCTGGTCAGATTGTTGGTAGTGATCCAAGTTATAAAGATTGTGTGTATTCTTAGAAATCTCCCAATAATCCATATTGAAATATGTAGTATGCATTGTTTCATGAGGAAATTGGTAATTCCAAATTTCTCTGATGAATAATAAAATTATGCAGAATCTCAAAGTCTACAAAAATAATGTTATGTTTCATTTAATTTAGTTTTTTTTTTTTGCCACCTTTAAACCATGATGCTTGAAACTATGTTTTATTGATAAAAGTTTTACAAAGTTATCCAAAATATACAAAACAATTCAAGTATATCATACCCAAAAAAAGTAAAGATTCTAGTAACGTGTCTGATGATAAGTATGAGTAGAAGAATGTACATATTTAATCTATCGATCTCTGTCGCACAAGAGAGCCAAAATCTGATGACTTACTCAAACAAGATTTCTTGTTAACCGGTTATAAACAATACAAGTAAAATAGTTGATATTCAATTTAGAGTTTAATACTTAGGGATTTTGGATAAAATCCTCTTTCATCATCTATCCCACATAAACGATATAGGTACCAAAATCATTTCTTGGATAAAAGACAAATATAAACCATGTTAGCAATAATAACACTAAGAACAATAAAATAATATTTAAATGAACTTTTTAAAAATCTTCACAAAAGATTATACAGTAATTCACTTTAGATTATTTTTGTATTTGACCAAAGTTTGACTTTATGTACCGTAAACTTCATTTGATGTCTCAGATATACATAAGTTAGTTTTTCAATTGATCTAAATTTTGACTTTAGTAGAGTAGACTTCATATAAAGGGTGTTATTTTAGTTTTATTTTATTTAATTTGAAATCTATCAAAATAACTTTAATTCAAATTGTAATAATCAAAAATAAAGACCTAATATTTTTTAAAAAATATTTAAAACTACCTGATATTTCTAATTATTTTGATTTTGATATTTGAACGCATCATATAAGTCTTGAACATATTTTCCTAAACCCAAAGTCATCCAAACATTATGTGAACTAAATGATTCCAAACTAAATCGAAAAATATCTAAATTTTTGTATTCAAAAACATGAACTCAAACTTGAATTTATGATTTATAGTTAGTTAAAAATTTGACTAAATATAAATTGATAATTGAGTAATGAAATAATTGTGGAATTGATGGAATCATAATATTTTTGGAATTTTAAATCAAATTAATTTTACGGAGAATTTTAAAAATGCCCCTTAAACCAAATTATTTTTTGCAGTTCATTTGCACAATCAGGGATCGAGTTCCCCCGCCTACATTATGTAGGAATTTGGCTATTGGGCTGGTCAGTTGTGGCCCAATATAATTTGCCGTTGAAAAAAAAAAGCCAAATTATTTTCAAAAATACCTCTTTGTTTTGATTTATTTTCAAAGAGAAATACCATTTTGAAGAGGAGTATCTTCACAGAGGCATTTTTTTATTACTCTTAATTTTTGAACTAAAAAATCATATTTTTAGTTTTATCAACTAAACTATAATAAAGTAGAGTAAAATTTTGATTCTAAATAAACCCTTAAGGCATACATGAACAAAAATGTGAAAAGAATTAAAAAAAAATTAAAGCAAAAGATTGAACATTCCATAACATCAATTAGTACCAACTAAATATGTAGAACTGAAAATACAAAAATTCCACACAATTCCACATATTCAGCTTTTACTAGTTAGGGCCAACGTGTAGAACAAAATTCTAACATCTCACTTCAAATAGTTAATTTCACCTAAAATCTTTTGAAGCTAGTAATGCAATTGACTATGATTTATTTTTGTGAACGAAGCCTTTCTGTGAAATATGTACCAACCAAACTCTATTCCAACATAGAATAGACTTCACCTGAAATTTATTTTCATATATCCAAATGAAGTCGGTTGTTAATTATCAAACATCATCTCAGATATGTGATTGATATTTCTCTTAAAGTCTACTATATATACATACATAGACTTCATCATGAAATGAATAATGTTATTTGAAACTTGGCCAATTGCAAAAACAAACTCATATATATATATATATATATATATATATATATACTTCATCAAATAAAGTATACATAAAAAGGATGATCGGTGCAGAACTTCCATGTAACTATGAATGTACCTAAACATTGGGACATTAATTGTATGCAAAACACTAATTCCATTCAAATTATCACATATAGTACTAGATGCATCCAAAGTTTGTCCCTCTTCTTAATTACACACAAAATAAAAAATAAAAATCTAATTGTACCTGATTTTGAATTTGAATTTTTATGAAAATAAATGGAAATATTGAATTCGAACCCGATCTATACCCAAACTAAACTCGATAAAAAATTAAAAATACTCGAATGTTTAGGTACATTCATAGTTAAATGAAAAATTTAAAGTGGAATTAGACCTGATCATCCAAAATAATTTACAAAGAAGAAATGTGCATACAACAAGCAGAATTTGTAAGCAAACCTTAGGTAGATTAGGTAGATTGAACTTGTGTTTACCTTTTATTATTGTCTAGAACATCGAAAATATCTAAGAAGTCGAACCCTTTTTGCTTCAAGAAACTTGAAAAGAATAAGATCTAAAAATTTGAAAGAAAAAAATTATAATTAGAGAGTTTTTTGGTTGGAATTGGAAAGAAAATAAAAGAATGTGAAGTTCTGAACATTAATAATGTAGTATAGAGTCTAAAATGGTGGTCAGAGAAGCATTTAGATATCTTTTTTTCTTAATGGTGGTCAGAAAAATTCAAGAATATGACATTTTCATATATATAAGTGGTATCAACTAATTTTTTTTTGTCTTTTTATATTTTTATTTTTAACTTAAAAATGAAAATAATGGCATGTTTGTAAATAATGAGGCTCATAAGAGAATAAAGAAAAAATTATTAAGAGAAAAATATAGGTTAGATTTGCAACTGATTCTTGAAAAGATGTTAGGTGTGTAACAAATTCAAATTAGTAAGTATGATTTTTAAAAGTGGTTGAATCAATTTAAGTTTTAATAAATAAATATATAAAATTTAATAATAATGAGTTTGCCAAGAAATAGGTGACCAAATTGACTTAACTCTGATTTAGTTTGACACCTGATGGTGAGTTCAAAACTCACTCAACTCTAATTGGAAAATTTTGGTTAGCATCAATACTTGTCGATCTAATTACTGTTGACAAAAAATATTATAAAGAGTGTAATCTTAATTAGTTCTCTCTTCCTTTTATATTTTAGCTTACTACTTTTTTGTCAACTATATATTCTATGAGAAACTAGAACTTATGCTAGGAAAAGTTGAACCACAACCTTAATTTCTAATATTACGAGTAGGCATGGGCATTTGGTTACCCATACTTGATTGGGTCGGATCTTTCGGGTTTCAGGTATTTCGAGTTTGCCTATATAAGACCCGTTCGAGTCTTTTCGCGGGTTCAGATCGGGTTCGGATATTAAATTTCGGGTTCAGATCGGGTTCGAGTATTAAATTTCAGTTCGGCTTTAAGTCGGGTTCGGGTATCCGAATTTTTAACTAATTTTTTAATCAAAATATTTTTAAAAACCATGTTAAAAATCATAACTTATTAAAATATTTAATATTTTAGTTTATTTTGTTATGTTGATTATAAATTGATTAGTTTATTTAGATTTGTAATTATAATTTTAAATAGTTGTGTAACTATAAGTACATATATAAAATATTTGTGTAAATATGTTATATATTTCGGTATTTTGGGTACCCGATCGGATTTGAGTACCCGTACTTTCATAATGTAAAACTCGTTCGAGTATTTTATAGATTTTAGTTTGGTTTGGATTCGGCTATTTCGGATCGCGTTCAGGTTCGAATTCGGGTTTATGCTATGCCCTAATTACGAGCAAGATTTTTTTCATATAATTTGAATATAAGATAAAGATAACATATCCCATATAACCTGCTATATAAAAACTTTTAATGTCAACTCTATCTTTTTAAGTGTTTGTTTATCCGTTCTTCGAGAAAGCTATAGAAATAAATAAGAAGTTAAACTTTATTTAACCATATATATAAGCGATTATGTTACACAAATGTTTTCACACAACATTTGATATATTTCTGTTTATTTATTCACTTATGAGATCTTAACTAAAGTTTCAACAAGCTGGATAAGGAACACCACAAGCTTGAAGGACTTTGCGAGAGTTTGGAGATTTAATGTACTGTGCAAATGCAGGAATCTTAGCAAAACCACAGAGACATGGTTGTTGCTCTTTCAGCTTTGCACAGCAATCACTAGATGGTTGTCCTCCTCCCATAATCGCGGCAAGGCAAGGCTGAAGTTGCTTTGGGTCACATGCCACTCCCACATTTCCTGAATCTTTGATTGGAGCTGAATGTGTTGTCGAAAATATGATAAAGGCAACAAGTGTCAATGCCAAGATCTTCATGATGTCTAAGGTTGTGTGTTTTTATGTTTATCTTACGAACACAATAAGGTCTTGTTTTGATATTTATTGGGTATTGGCTCCATATTGCATTGCATAATGCAAAATGTGTGTGTCTTGCATCGTTTTTAAAGCGTGAACGTAATTAGTTGTCATGCAAAAAGAACCTGAAAAACTTGAGATCCAAAACAAGTACTTGTGAGACACAATGTGTTAGGGATTACTAATTTAGGTCAAAATGCCTCAGTCAATAGAGATGGAACAAAAACTCGAGTTAATGAATATATTTTGACTATAGAATGAAAATATGATCTCATTCAAAGTGTTACATATTACTCTTGTGTTGATATTATGTTGGTAAAATAAATAGAAAAAACACCTTTGCACTAGCATTGAATTACAAATTAGTGATCCACAACATACAATGTAAAAAATAAAGTAAAAAATATACCCAATCGGCCCAAAATGCTTAAGTAGCCCAATCAGCCCAAATTTCTTAAATAGTCCAGTAACAAAACAAATAATTACGTATTCTCAATTTTTTTCTCTTGAATTTATTTACATGTCAATATGTTATGTATATATTTGGGCTACTTGTGGTATCCTTGGCCTCAGATCAGTGTTTCAGAAGAAACAAAGTTTCATATATTCTCTGCTAATTTTTTCCAGAGAAAACAAAAAAAATGATAAGAAACAATCTGGTTCGATGTGAGCCAATCATCTTCTTCTCTTCCGTTTATTTTCTGCTGCATAGAATCATCTTTTTCTTCCTTCAACATCTTACTCAACTGTAAGTTCTCCTGTAAGAAATAAAGTTCACAACTTGAGTCACCATAAAATTCTGTCATTTAATTTTGTTTGCCACTTTTCAGTTCTAAGGCTTTCTGGGTATTATCTTCGAATTTGAGTGGAATTTTTCTTTAGTTAGTTTGAGAATTTGTCTATGTTTCAATAGAAACTCAAGAAGAACAAATCAATGGCTGAAAGGAATTTAGGCGGAATTGGATCAGTCAAAGCCGCCATTAGCATCTACGGACAAAGAGCTACACGAAGCGTTTCTCCTCAGATTGATTCGCCCATCGTTAAGGTGAAATCAAAGATACAAAATGTGTAATTTCTTTCATAGTTCTGCAGATAAATGGATTTAGTTTGATAAAGTTTTGATTTTTATATCATGAGCTGAAATATCAGGCAAATTCTAGTATACAGTGATGATGTTTCATTGTTCTCAGTTTATGAGTTGTTTTTGGTAACAGGCCTCTTCAATTGCGGAGGATTTTCATAAGTCAGGGAGAGAACTTGGAATGTACAGAGAGAGTAGAAGAGCTTCTGAGTCTACAAAGGCGAAAGCAGAAGCAGAATTGTGCAAGGCAAAGAACACGGTGCAAGAGCTTACTTTACTGATAGAGGAATCAAATCAGAGATTAAAGTCTAGGAAAATCAATATTGAAGCTGTGATGAAGGAGTCAAGGATAGATGGAAGTGGCAGGTATGCTCGAATTAAGAGAGAACTAGAGGATGTGAAGCAAGAACTGAGTAAGTTGAAGCTTGATATAGCTTATGTTTCGAGAGAGAAGGCTGTGGCAGAGAAGGAAGTAATGGAATTAGGTTCTAAAATGGAGCAGAATTTGAAGTTGTTAGAGAGTCTTAAGTCAGAGGTAGATGTTGCGAATGAGGAACATGTTTTGGTTGAATTGGCGAAGATAGAGGCTTTGAAGGAGTGTAAAGAGGTTAAAGAGAAGAGAGAGAGGGAAAAGAAGGAACTGTATGAGACATTGGATAAACGGAAAAAGAGAATAAGGGAAATGATGAGAGAGATTGAGAGATCAAAGGAGAATGAAAATCATTTATCTGAGACTTTATCAGACATTGAGATGTTAGAAACTCAGTTAAAGCTTGTCAAAGAGATGGAGAGGAAGGTTAACAGGAACGATAGTATGTCAAGATCGAAAAACCGGTCTTTTGAAAAAGGAAAGGACAATTTTTCAATTTTGAAAGAAGTTACTGAAGCAACAGAAGCAAAAAAGGAGGAACTGGCTTCTATTAAAGCAGAAATGTTGTCTCTCGTCAATGTAATAGATACATTGAGGCAAAAACTTGACCAAGCCAAACAAGAAATAACTCGATTTGATAAGATGTTACGAAAGGATGATGCAATGATTCAGAGACTCAATTCGAAGCTGCTTATTGCGAAAGATCAATTAGAAGCAGTATCTGCAGCTGAAGAAAGATTCAGCTCTCTTGCTGACAATTTAACTACTTCTTTTGACAAACTTAAGAATGATAGAGAAGCTGCAAAGAAAGAGGAGCTTACTCTTAAAGAAGAAGCAATGGTCATTAAGAATGAAACACAGAAAACTGAAATAGGATTTGGCGGAAAGGAAATTGAGTTGCTTTTCAAGCTAGATGAGCTTGAGAAAGCAAAGAACGCAGAGGGTTTAGCTCTTGAGAAGCTTGAATCAGTGGTAGAAAAAACAATGGAATCCCGGGAGATAAAGTCTCAGAGTAACTCAACCATCACAATTTCAAGATTCGAGTATGAATATTTGAGTGGACAAGCTTGTGATGCTGAAGAAACTGCAAAGAAGAAAGTGGAAGCGGCAATGGCGTGGGTTGAAGCACTAAAGGCAAGCACTAAAGCCATTCTGATAAAGACTGAAACTTTAAAGAGAGAGAGTGGTAAAACAGTAGTGGAAGCAGAGAGAGAATCGTTTAGGATGCAAAGGTCTCTATCAATAAAGAGATTGGTCCAGGAAGAGATTGAGAAGTTCAAGGAGAACTCAGAAGAGAAAGGTTTGATCAACTCTCCCAAACCAGCAAGAAAATCGATGAGGCTGAGCGGGAAATTCACACCTGTTCAAGGAGGGAAGGCGAGAAGATACTCATCAGGAAACAGAGGGACTCCAACATTCTTTGTAATCAAAAAGAAGAAGAAAGTTCCAAACTTGGTCAAATTTTTTAGCAGGAAAAGGCGTAAGTCATCTATAGAACAATGATAAACTCAGTTATCTAGTTGCAGTGGCTGAGTTTTTTATGTGTTTTGCTCACATTTTAGTTTCACATTGTTCATAGCTTGTAATTGGTTTATTTGTTTTGCGTATACAAGTATGTGTACTCAGGTCTCAGGTGTATATTATTGATGAACAAATATTGCATATTGTAGTAGTAGAATTATTATTCGGTTTAAGCAAACTAATTCAGTATGTAAATCTAATGGAACCGCAACTTAAATTGACCGGCACGATTACAATTCTGGTGGAGATTTGACTTTAGTATATAGAAGACAAATTGTCAAATAAATTTCCCCACCACTAAACAACTAGAAACTATAAAAGCTGTTCCTCATTATATTACGTGTCTCTTACTGTTCCAATTATCGCCACAATCGCCGCTAATTTCATTGAATTACAAATTATATAAATCGTATAGATAATTTATGATACCAGATTCAAATATTATTTATTACTCTTTTGTTTGTATGCATGAATTATATGCAACTTTCTTTAGAAAAAAAAGAAGAAAAATGTTTTAGAATTGATTAGAAATTACAACTGTTGACTTGAAAACTAGGCCAGTCCAGGGTATAGCAACAGTATTGATTAAAGCTTGTGAGTTTTTTCTTCTTATGTAAGATATTTATAGACAAACTTTACTCAGTTTCGAATTGTTCTCTCTTTAGTCCTTAAAGATGGCTCAATCATTTCTCATTCTCTGCTTCATTCTAACACATTCCATTGCCATTGCTACTTCTTTAAACGATCAAGGTCTTGCTCTTCTTTCCTTTAAACAGTCCCTAAAAAACCAGAAAGACTCTGTCTTTACAAATTGGAACTCTTCAGATTCAAACCCTTGTCTTTGGCAAGGGATTACATGTAATGATGATCTGAGAGTTGTTTCCATTCGTCTTCCTAATAAAGGCCTTTCGGGTCCTCTTCATCCTTCTATTGGAACCCTCTTGTCTCTTCGTCACATTAACCTTAGAAACAATGAGTTTCAAGGGAAGTTACCTGTGAAACTCTTTGGACCAAAAGGGATTCAAAGCTTGGTGCTTTCTGGGAATTCGTTTTCCGGGTTGGTTCCGGAAGAGATAGGGAGGTTAGAGAGTCTCATGACTTTGGATCTTTCTGAGAATTGTTTCAACGGTTCCATTCCCTTGTCGCTTATTCAATGCAAGAAGCTAAAGATGCTTGTTCTCGGCAATAATGGTTTCTCTGGTGATCTTCCAATGGGGTTTGGTTCAAACTTGGTTCACCTTCGAACGGTGAATCTTTCTTTCAATCGCTTGACTGGAACGATCCCCGAAGATGTAGGAAGTCTAAGGAATCTGAAAGGTACTCTTGATCTTTCTCATAACTCCTTCTCAGGTATGATTCCAACGAGTCTTGGAGATCTCTCAGAGCTTCTGTATGTTGATCTTTCATACAATAATCTCAGTGGTCCCATACCAAAATCCAATGTTCTGTTGAACGCTGGTCCAAATGCTTTCCAAGGGAACCCTTTCCTTTGTGGATTACCTATCAAGGTTTCTTGCACCACAAGGAGCACACAGATAGTTCCTTCTCAACTATATACAAGAAGACCCAACCATCATCGTAAATATTGCATCATCTTTGCAGCCATAGGAGGTACAGTAGCTGGAATCATTTTGCTTCTTTCAGCATTCATTTACTATCTCCGAAAAGCATCCACTTGTGAAGACAAAGATCAGAACAACCGAACATGTCATTTAGAGGAGAAACTGAAGAAAACAACAAAGCCTGAGTTTTTCTGTTTCAAGACTGGGAACTCAGAACCTGAAGGGCTTGATGAGAACAAAAACCAACAGGTTTTTATGGCAGTGGATTCGGAAATCGAATTTGATCTCGACCAGCTTCTGAAAGCCTCAGCTTTTCTACTCGGGAAGAGTCGGATCGGGCTTGTGTACAAGGTTGTTCTTGAAAACGGGTTAGTATTAGCCGTTAGAAGATTGGAAGATAAAGGTTGGCTAAGGCTCAAAGAGTTTCTAGCTGATGTCGAAGCAATGGCGAAAATCAAGCACCCAAATGTCTTGAATCTGAAGGCTTGTTGCTGGTCTCCAGAAGAGAAACTCTTGATCTATGATTATATACCAAATGGTGACCTTGGTTCTGCAATTCAAGGTAAGTTTCCAAATCGATTACCATATTTTAAGTTAAGAGTTTCAGATTCAAGTCTGATATATACAACTTCATCACAGGTAGACCTGGTAACGTGTCCTGCAAGCAACTAACTTGGTCAGTCCGTTTAAGAATACTTAGAGGAATCGCAAAAGGATTGACTTACATTCACGAGTTCAGTCCTAAAAGATATGTCCATGGAAATATAAACTCAAGCAACATACTTCTCGGACCGAAACTTGAACCGAAAGTTTCAGGTTTCGGTCTTGGCCATATCATTGATACATCCTCAGAGATCAGATCAGACCAAATTTCTCCAATGGAAACAAGCTCACCCATCGTTTCAAAAGAGTTATATTACCAAGCTCCTGAAGCTTATTCAAAGATGACCAAACCGTCTCAGAAATGGGATGTGTATTCATTCGGTTTAGTGATACTCGAATTGGTAACCGGAAAATCTCCAGTGAATTCAGAGCTGGATTTGGTCTTGTGGGTTGAATTGGCTAGTGAGAGTAATAAACCGGTTTGGTATATTCTTGACCCGATTTTGGCTCGAGATAGAGATTTGGAAGATAGCATGGTTCAAGTGGTCGAGATTGGTTTGGCTTGTGTTCAAAAGAACCCAGATAAAAGACCACTCATGAGGAATGTCTATGAGAGCATCGAGAAGCTGATTTCTTCGATTTAAATTAATTATTTTATGTAATAATCGTAATTATTTTTCTGTCTTTACCTCATATATTACTGTGAGTTATATGAAATTTCAAGCAAGTGTGAAAAAATTAAGAGAATTTAGCTTATACTTGAGCAATGAGCAAGAAAATAAAACAAATTAAAGAGGAGAGATATTTTGATTGGAAATAAATAATTAACAAAAGTGTTAATAATAATCAACAGATTAATTGTCGATTTAGAAAAATGTACCCGAACCGGATTTAGAATTTGAACCGGAGCTTTTATCGTAGGTTAAATAATCTCCAATGTCATCAAAACTGTACCCGCCGCCAACACCAAACCCGTATCCAAACCCGAACCCGATACCACAACCCATACCGATTCCAAGCACCACATTTGAGTGGTTCAGTCTTTCAGAAGCACTTAACCCGAACCCACCTGTGAGACCCAAGCCGAGTCCAGCGCCACAGCCGAATCCACCGCCGATTCCGGGACCTGTGGCTGTGGTCTTTATGTTCTGGATTAATCCCCGGACAAATCTGATAACCGGAAACTCGGATTTCTCGGTTTTCACTTCTGGTTTCCAGATCCGGAATTTATATGACCTCATGGTTTGTGATTTGACAAATGAAGTGAGAGTGTTTATGACTCCGAAAATCAAGATATCGTTGAGAAAAAAATGGAAAGATAAATATTTTCCGTATATATACATGTACGTATATATTAGGCTTAGACCACCTCCAAGGAGTTTTTGGAATGGTTCTTAAATTTAAAATATTATAAAATAATTAAAATAATATTATTTTTAAGAAGTTTAAAAGAAAAAAATTCTTAAATAAGAGTTTTAAGAGCATCTTCAACAAGGAGATGCTCAATTAAGTTTTTAGAACTAAAATTTTATTAATTTTTTTTTTTTAATTTTAAATTTAAAAAATGTAGTGTCCAAAGTTGACATGTGGCAATAACTCATCTCTTAAAATTCTTATTTAATAACCTCTCTAGTTTCTTAAAAATAATATTATTTTAATTATTTTATAATATTTTAAATTTAAGAACCCCTCATTGGAGGTAGTTTAAAAGATGAGTTTTTGCTACGTGTCAACTTTTTATTGGACATTACATTTATTTAAATTATATTTAAATAAAAATAAATAAAAATAAAAATAAAAATAATAATATTTAATTCTAAGAACTTAACATGAATGAGGGTTTCTTTCGTCGGCAAATTAGGGGCTTGATCTCGGGTAATCGGGAGGTCTGAACGACAACAGGAGGGTAAACGGGAGGATTGGGGCATCGAGGTTTCATTCAGACCAAGGAGGGCAAGCGATCTCAGGTAAGATTCTGTTTTTCTTCTCCCTCGTCCCAATAATCGGCTCTTGGTCATAATGGGGTTAGTTTTCGTTTTTAATGGGGCTAATTAGAACCCAATGGAAGTCTGAGGATCTACACGAAGTCCTAAATCATCAGGGATTGGGACCTGGTCTAGATCTACGATCTTGGTAAATTTTGGTTTTTCAATTCGATGGTTATATTACCATCACCCTCAGGAGAACGAATTTGAGTCTTATGATAATATTACTTTCATAGTACTCAAATCTGTAGTGATCCAGAGGGGAAAAAAAAGAAAACATACGGTAATTTGGTGCCGAGTTAGGTGTTTGTTAGTATCATGGGTATCAGAGTTTCTATTCTGGAGTAATGGACACTTGCCTGTGATACTATGCACGAAGCCAATCAAAACCCAGAGAGGGTGCAGGATCGGGTTGGTTAAATTTGTGATTTTTAAGTGGTATTTGGAAAATTTGGCAAATATTCAAGTGAAAAGTAGACAAGTGTATTGTATAGCTCAGAAGAATTTTGCTGCATAGAATCCGGGGATTTTCATTCTCTCGTATATGATAGTAATGGCTAAGTTAGCTTATAATCTGATTTCATTCTGGAATGAAGTATCCATTCTCAAGAATATAACCGAACTATGTCTGATTTCCTTTTGTTTCCAGGGATCCTTGACATCACTGGAAGGAGAGTAGGGCTTTTACTTTATATGGACTAGTGTTGGACAGGTGGTAAAGTGTTATCAGAAGGGATTCAGTATCCAGATTAGACTATTTCGAGGGGCAAAGTTCAAAATGGAATTCTTAACCCTTTCTAGAGCTTGAACTTGGTTTTTTCCAAAGTAAGGTACTTAGGTCTTAAAGACAACAATTGTCATAGGTCTCAAGCACACTTGTGGTTAATTTGGTTACATTATATTTTAGCTAGATATTGGCCTTGGCTCTATGTTGGATGTTTGTGTCACTTTAATCCAGTTTATGAACAACACATAATTCCAGGTATTTTAATCTCACTTTACAGATGTAGGAGAAGGGTATTAGTCAAGCAATTATATGGTGTTCCTCGACTTGGGAGTCCTATGCTTGGCGTCTTTTCCAGAGAGCTTCCTGAAAGGTTGTTTTCCATACACCTTTTTAGACTTCACAATATTCTTACATCCATTGGCATTTTAAGAACATTTGCATAACTAGTTGGACATGGTTTAATGTCGGGAATAAGTCTAACGCTTGTTCACTTCTCGGTTTGGGTGAGGTCGGGTTCTAGCCCTAATGCATTAGGCTTCGCTGCACAAACCAAAATATGGTTAGGACTATCTAAAAGTTTGAGGAGGACCTTACATTCTAGAGAAAGTAGGAGTGCTTTTAAGTTATGGGGTTGGATCTCTATTATAGCGTTGATGAACGTTTGGCTCACAACGTGTTGTGGTTATAGCTTCGGGTGGGAAGTTTTTGTCACAAACAGACAGGTAAAAAGGTCTGATTCCTTAGACTGGCTCCGACAAAAGCATATAAAAGGGCTAACGAATAAACTAATCCAAATTTTAAAACACTATATAATTTGGTTAGATAAATTGACTCATACACTAATGAACAAGTGTCTTCTCTGTGTCCAGGGAAGGAGCCACGACTTAAATGGGGAATCAGAGACAATATTCGAAATGTATGACACTTACCTTAAACTGAAGTACAAAATTATTTTTGAAATCAGGATCTTCAGTATTTTAAGAATATATTACCATAGCGTTAGGCTGAGTTTGATTTTCACGATTCTGCTATTAAATACCAGCGGTGGTGTAACTAGGTTATTTTTAGCTATAAAAGAGAGAAGATCTTATCGATGTTTCTCATTCTATATCTCTTGGCAAATTCTCTGGCTATTGCAAAAGTCGATTCTAATTCATTTATCCTTCTTCTTATTTGCGAGAATGGCTCAACTTTTGCTCAACAAAAATAATGGCGAAGGGTCCTCTCCACCAAATCGGCTGAGAATAAAAATTCCCAGAATCGATAATTCAGCCTTACTGGCCAGAAGTTCAAAGGTGATAATGGGAAGATGCTTAAACCCACAGGTTCAAAACGTATATACCTTTATCTTCCGCATGCCTCAATTCTGGGGATTGGTAGGCAAGGTAACAGGTTTGAATTTAGGCCATGGTAGATTTCAATTTGAGTTTTATTCCTAGGATGATCTCAACGGTGTATTAGACTATGGATCTACTAACTTTGATGGATGGATGGTGTCTTATGTACCATGGAAAACATTAGCTGATGCCGACTACCCAAGTACCATAAGCATTTGGATCCGAATTACAGGATTTCCTTTCGAGTATCGAGTTGAGGAGGTCTACAAACTTGTAGCAGGGTCGATAGGAGATATTTCCAAATCGATGTGGGGAAAGGTAAGGTTTTGGTCAATTTTCCATGTTCCAAACCATTGATATTCTCTTCCATTCTTGAATTTTAAGAAGGAATGGAATTGAAGGTCATGTTTGACTACAAAAGGTTGGAGGGTTTTTGTTCACTTTGACACCGAATGACACATTCAGATGAAGTGTGTTATAAGGCTAAGAAGGAGAACCAGATTCCCAGCACCTCTAACAAGGCTAAGAAAGGTCTAGCAGTCAGAAATAGAAGCTTCAAAGGAGCAATCTTGGGGGAATCTCGATTTCAAATAACAAGCCAAATGGATCTCTCTCTAAAGAGAAGCAGATGCGCCTAAGAGGCTACTTAAACAGGCGGGTCAAGTAAATCAGAATCAAAAAAGTACCCCCAATTTGGGAGAGTCAGCTAGTAGTTCGTTATCCTCCAAAAAGGTGCGCAGACCTTTATTTCAAGGGGACATCAAACCAGCTTCTCAAGCAGATGGTGATATTAATGATTCAGAGGGGGACATTATTCTGGAACAGGTAATTCTTGCATCCCCACTGAATGTTGCAGATAATAAAGGGGAGTTTCATTCTTGAAATTTACAAACACTATGTTGGAACTGTCAGGGAATTGGTAATAAAATTTCCATAAATTATTTAAGAGATATTTGAAAAAATATAGACCGAAATTTTTGTTTCTTTCCGAGTCAAAAAATAATTTTCTATTCTTAGAAAAAATCAAGCTACATTTTGGATATAATTTTTCAAACCACAGTGGAGCCAACTCGAACTAGCGGGGGGTTAGCCCTTTTTTATTCTGAAACATATAATGTGGTTATCAATCATAAGGATTCTAATATGATAGATATCTCTCTCGAGATCCAAGGGAAAAAATTAGACATTACATTTCTCTATGGGGAACCGAGACAAAATAAACGATCTTATGTCTGGGAACGGTTAACCCGAATGGGAATTATGAGGAACGATCTCTGGTTAATCATTGGTAATTTTAATGAACTAGTTGGCAACCATGAGAAACAGGGAGGATCTCTACGTCATGTTTCATCGTTTAGAGATCTCAATCAAATGTTACGAGATTGTAACCTTATTGGCTTCCCTCAACTAGGTAATACATGGTCTTGGCGAGGAGTTCAAAATAATGGCATAATTCGATACGTTTTAGACAAGGCTTTTGGAAATAGTGAATGGCATGAATATTTTCCCCGATATGAAATAGAATATTTAGAAATGATTGGGTCGGATCATAGACCTCTTATCGGCCGATTCCGGGACCTTGAGTATGTCCCTCATAAACAATTTATTTTTGATAAATGATTGATCTCCAAAACGGGATTCAAAGATGTGGTTGCACACTGGTGGAAAGAATTTCCCAATCTTCGGAGTTTCACTTTTGTCGGAAAAATAAAAAATTGTCGGAAAGAAATTTCCCACTGGCGCAGTAAAAATTTTCAATCAGATAATTAAAATATTCTGAAACTGAAAAAACTCATAGAAGCGGGTAAGAATAGTAAGGTTGTCGACAATGCTTCATTACATGAGGCACATTTGAATCTTCGACAACCTTACGTTGACGAAGAAATTTATTGGAAACAGAAAAGCCGTAATAAATGGCTTCAGGAAGGTGATGAAAATACTAATTTTTTCCATGCTCAGACTAAACAACGTCGTGCACGAAACCGGATAGTTGGCTTATTAGATAAACATGAGAAATGTTTAGTGAAGGAGATGGAAGTTCAATCCGAAGCAACTTCCTATTTCACAGAACTTTTCTCTAGTAACGACACCACTAATTTCCCTATTGAGAGATTGGAAGCCAAAGTTACAGAAGAGGATAATCGTTTGCTGACTAGAAAAGTGACAGAAGATGAAATTCAACATGTCCTTTTTTCGATGAATCCTAGCAAAACCCCAAGACTTGATGGTATGACAACACTATTTTTTCAGACAGAATGGGGGATAGTTAAGAATGACCTAGTTACCCTTATTAATAATTTTTTGCGTCATGGCTCTTTTGAGAGAGAGTTGAATCAAACACATCTCTGCATTATCTCTAAAACCTCTCGTCCAACTAGAATGGTAGATTTTCGACCTATTAGCCTATGTAATGTGGGGTATAAGATCATTTCTAAGGTCTTATGTTTAAGATTGAAGAGACTTTTACCCAAACTAATTAGTGAGACACAATCGGCATTTATGGCTGGTCGTCTTATTTCCGACAATATAGTAATAGCCCAAGAGATGTTTCATGCTCTCCGTACTAATAACGCAATTAAAGGTCAATATATGGCTATTAAAACTGATATGAGTAAAGCCTATGATAGAGTTGAGTGGGGTTTCATTGATGCCCTTATGCGCAATTTGGGTTTCTTTCATCAGCGGATAAAATGCATAATGTTTTGTATTACTAGTGTTGAATATGCTGTAATATTGAATGGGATCCCCAAAGGTAGGATCCTGTCAGGCCGAGGACTCCGACAGGGCGATCCTCTATCACCATATTTGTTTATCCTTTGTACGGAAGTCCTCATATCTAAAATGAGAGAAGCCAAGTTAAGAGGTCAAATAATTGGGATATCAATTGTGACGACAATTCCGACAATATCTCACCTTTTGTTTGCGGATGACACTTTTTTTTTTCTGTAAGTCTTTAGTTGATGAAGCTTCGTTGATACTTCGCATTCTAAAAGAGGTTGAGTTGGTTTCGGGTCAACAAATAAATTTTGCCAAATCATTTATTCAATTTGGACACGCTGTCCCAGAAACTATTAAAATAAAAATACACAACATTCTAGGGATCTCTAAAACTGGAGGTATGGGATCATATTTGGGTCTTCCGGAAAACATGGGAGGAGCAAAAACAAAAGTTTTGCGTTTTTCCACGAAAACCTCCAAGATAGAATAAATAGTTGGTCATCAAGATTCTTGTCCAAAGGAGGGAAAGAAATCTTGATCAAGTCGGTTCTCACAGCATTACCGACCTATGTTATGTCATGCTATCGTTTACCGAAAAGTGTGATTAAAAAGCTCAATTCAGCAATTGCTGACTTTTGGTGGTCCAATAACCAATCGAACAAAGGAATACACTGGCGAAAACGGCAAAAACTATGTTTACCAAAATCCGAGGGAGGATTAGGCTTCCGTACCCTGGAAGATTTTAATTCAACCCTGTTAGCTAAACAACTCTAGAGAATCATCGAATTCCCTGACTCCCTATTTGCAAAAGTGATGCAAGGAATATATTTTTCTAATAATTGCCCCTTAGCAGTACTTACATCTACATCTCCAGCATTTGACTGGAGAAGTATTACATCAGCCACACCCTTACTATGCCAAGGACTTATCAGACGTATTGGGAATGGCAATTCTACCTGAATATGGAAGGATTCATGGATCCCAGATACAATCCCCCGTCCGGCTAAAGTATCTTCCCCTCCTTTATTTCCTGACATAACTGTGGTCCAATTTATAGATAATGGCACAAAAACTTGGAAAGAGATCCTGGTAAATCAATACTTTATTCTGGAGGACTCTTTACTAATATTAGGCCTTCCTATACCCCGAATTCTGATGCCAGATTACTGGGGATGGTACTATACTAAGACGGGAAGATACACAGTAAAATCCGGCTACCACATTGCAGAAAATAATAGTATCGCAATCAATCGATGTGTTGGACCAGATTTCCAAACCCTAATCTTGAAAACATTTTATGTGGCAGGCCATCACAGGGTGTGTGGCAGTTATGAACAATTTGTCTAATCGAGGCATTCCATGTGATAGTAGATGTTCTAGATGTGGAACAGATCAGGAAACGATCAACCATGCCATTTTCGAGTGTCCCCCAACACTTCAATCTTGGGCTCTATCAGTTATTCCGTCTGGAATAAATCATTTCCCAGTTGACTCCATCTGGCATAACCTGGATTATTTACTTGGGAGAATACCAGACAACGAGGATACTAGACTCTACCATTGGTTGATCTGGCACATTTGGAAGTCGAGAAACGAACATTGTTTCTCAAACAGGATTTCTGATTCCCAACATGTAATACTTCAAGCAAAAGCATAGTACCAAGAATGGCTCTCGGCAAGGAGTGATGTCAAGGGTCCCAGTTCGATAATCAAAGAACAACATTCCCTGAAAAAATCCCCTTGGGCTTTTCCCTCCACATCCCATTATAATTTCACAGGGTACAAATGCTTTGTGGATGCTTCCTGGAAGACTACAGACTGTAAAACCGGCTTGGGTTGGTTCTCCTTTCCGGATTCGGTGGAAGGTGAATGCATGGGGTCCCGCAGAGTTAACAGGTGCAGCTCTGCCCTTCACTCAGAGATAGAAGCAGTTTTTTGGGCGATGGAATCACTAGTGGCAAGTTCAATTACGGAGGTAGAGGTTATGACAGATTGTGAGATGGTTTTGAAGGTACTAAATCAACCAAAGGAGTGGCGAGCTTTTTTGTCCTATCACGAGGAGTTTGTTAGGCTAAGTTCATTGTTCTCTTTGTTCTCTCTTTCTATTATTCCTCGACATTTGATTCATAAAGCTGACTCTCTTGCCCAAGGGGCTCGAGAGTCGGGCGTGGATCATTTATACTGTTCTTTTTCGTAATTTATACGATCTTGCCATTGACAAAAAAAAAAAAAAAATTTAAGATGAACATCTCCTTGTTGGAGATGCTCTTATTTACAATTTGTAATGGGCTTAAAGTCTCGCGTATGTTTGCAATTAAACGCACCGTATTGCATCTACAAAAAACAACATGCAGTTTAAAAAGTGTTAACGTTTCCATACAAAAAACGACATTTACGTAGAAAAGGATAAAACGTAAATTCGTTAGGGTTGTTGGTTAAAGAGGGACAATAGTTAGTTAAAGTTGTGCTCTTGAAGCAAACTCACATATTTTCCTTACCTTACTATAATCCTTTGCAACGTGAAACTTAACAAACATATAGTATATAATTTTATTTTTTTATTTTAATCATCGGTTAATTATTTAATTATTCTTATTCATAATTGGCTCAACCAAACTTTAATTTTCCATTCAAATACATCTATACTAATTCTCCACATTACAAGCAAAACCTTACTCTAACAAAGTAAAGAGTTTTTAATAAAATTAAACTCATGCAATTACAAATCTTACGTTTGAAATTTTTATTAGGAAAAGGAATATATTAATTATTTAATTATCTCACTGTCTGTATATCTAATTTGTAACATTAGTTTTGTTGTTGAAGTTATCTTTAAAAAATAAAAATAAATACAATAATATTCTGTTAGGCATCTCTAACGGTTCTGAAGTTGGCGGGAAAGTGAAAGTAGGTAGAATAGTCTTCTGTGCTTTTACTTAACCATGAGGAAGCGATTAATCAACCAATAAAATACATTCGATTAACACAGAGATCCTTTAATCGTCTCATCGGACGGTCTAGATTAAGTAATGTAAAACCGTAACGTGGTCTCTTCCACACCTGATTTTAAACTCTTCTTCTTCCACATCTCTCGTTCGGTGTTTCACAGTTTGAGTATATATATACAGAGTATTGTTCATATCTTTATTTCACCGCTCTTTCTCTTTTGTTTCTCCGAAGTTCAACACAACTCAGGTACTTTCTCTCTATTGCTTTTGTTTTTTTCTCCTTCGAGTAAACAAAAGCTTAATTACAGTCGAAACTTACGAGAATCGTCCAGGAAAGAGTTTTGGTTTCAGATTTTGATTTCTAGGAGATTTTGTAGATCTATTAGATTCAATGTTGTTGATTCATATACTTCGATACATATATGTGTTCATACTCTTGAATTCGAATTCCAAACGCTTCAATTTAATCGTTTTTGTTAATTTAGAAGTTTCTGAACAATCTTCTTCAGGAAGCTTTCGAGATTTGAGAAAATGGAGAAAGTGGCGGCGTCTACTGCAACGGATCTAGCATGCGTGACGGCGATCAACTCGCCACCACCTCCACTATCTCCAATCTCTGAAAAAAGTAACAACAATAACAACAGCAAACATCAGGAAGAATTCGCCGAAAGCTTCGCATCGCTTTACAATTCAATTTTCTCGCCGGAATCTCAGTTTCCGATCTCGTTATCGTTATCTCCTTCTCCTCCATCTTCCTCATCTCCTCCAGCTCGCGACGACACAACCACAGAGCATCGTCTTCTTCAAGCACGGCTCATCCTAGAGTACGACGAACTCAACGAGCATTACGAGCATTGCCTTAACCGTCTTCAATCTCTCATGACGGAACTCGACTCGCTTCGCCACGAAAACACTTCTCTCCGCAACGAAAACGCCGATCTTCTCAAACTTATCCACATTTCCACTTCATCTTCCTCCTCCTCCATTTCTCCACCGCCTCTCCATAACCACCAATTCAGTCAACAGATCTCCGATTTCGATAGCCAAAGTGCGGTTTATAAACATTCTCGTTTCACAAGGAGAAACAATCCGGAGAGAAATTCGTTGCCTAAAAGCATCTCCGTCAGATCTCCGGGATATCTCACAATAAACCAGGGAAGAAACCATGGATGTGGAGCTTCAGATCGCCAAACGAGTCAACTCAGCCACACGAGTCATATCTGCTCCAACTCGGTAAATTTCACATTGTCTATTTATTCTTTATCTTTTTACACACAATGACGTCATAAATCTGTATAGGTGTCTCAAAAGGTGTGTGTACCAACGAAAGGAGAGAAAGAAGCTATGGAACTCGAAGTATATCGTCAAGGGATGATGAAGACGGAGCTCTGCAACAAATGGCAAGAGACAGGAGCTTGTCCTTACGGCGATAATTGCCAATTCGCTCACGGAATCGATGAGCTTCGTCCTGTAATTAGACACCCACGATACAAAACCGAAGTTTGCAGAATGATCATCACCGGAGCCACGTGTCCTTACGGCCACCGTTGCCATTTTCGTCACTCACTCACAGAACAAGAGAGAATGATGATGCTTACTCACTGATCTCTGTGAAGAAGAAGACAGGTCAGACAAAAAAAGGGTAATAATTAGCCTTTGAGTTGTACAGATTTGATACCTTAATAGTAATAAATATCGTAAAGGATGATACTTTTTAAAGGGAAGAACTAGGTATAAGGAAGCAGAAGGTGTTAAATAAATGTTGATAGGATTATAGGGAATATAAATAGAACTGAATATTAAAGGAGATTGAAGAAATGTTTGCAACTCTTTTCGGATTTATGTTGTTTTTGTAT
Organism: Lepidium sativum; assembly: GCA_023374145.1. Taxonomy (NCBI): domain Eukaryota; kingdom Viridiplantae; phylum Streptophyta; class Magnoliopsida; order Brassicales; family Brassicaceae; genus Lepidium; species Lepidium sativum. The sequence continues at coordinate 1,317 of JAKUCM010002833.1, read as the reverse complement.
TTCTCGGATTAAAGCTGGAGAAGAATTTGTTTTGATGAAAGTGTTTTACTTTGGGTAAAATCTTTTAATCTACTCATTTAAACCCTTTAACAAATGTTCTTTGGGGAGTCTTAACTTTCTGATAGAATGAATCGTAGTGTTGTTTTTTCATGAGTTATAGATTATTATCTGAATTGAAAAGAAAAATAGTTGTATCGCTAAGGTAGAATGTCACGCTTATCCAACAGTCTTTCTGGGTTTAATCTGTTCTTGTATGGACTAAACCTGACAAGTGTATGCTTAATAAACCTTTAAGTACAATAAATATCTGTTGAATCTTTCGGAATGGTTGGTGAGATCATTGTCTTCTACACCTCCGACAATTGTTTTGTGGTCAGATGTCTATTTATAGCAAAGAATAAGCCAAAAACAGGAGCCTTTTATTGTATGGGAATCAATGTTATATGGAGATATATAACATATTTGAATCTAGTGACTAACTTTTGTGTTGTATAGACCGGCCACCAATATATGAGAAGGGCCTACTCTATTCGAGAACTGGTCTTCTCCATCGTTCCTTAGAGCTGACTCCAATGTGACACCACAAATCCAAAATTTCATGCAAAATTTTTCCAGTGAAACATAAATAAATAAAAACATCAAAACACCAAATTTAGTGTTTTCACACCATATTCCTTTTTTTTTTGGTAAACTGTCGCACTATACTTAATTATTCAAGAGAAATTTTGAGTATTGTCATTTTATGTACCTTTACGATTTTGTTTTTGCAAAAAACACCCTTTTAATATTCATCATTCCAATTTTGCCGATTATCTCTGCCATTTCTAAGAATTCGATTTCAAGGTATCGATTTATAGTCATTGATTCCAAATTAGCTTCTAATTTTGTTGATTGTCGTTCAACGATTCACAATTTTTTAAGTTTTTTGCAAAATTGAAACAAATCTGGATTATCTCTGCGATTTTCAATTTCAGATCTGAGACTTTTAGGTTTGCAATTTTCAATTTCAGAGCTAATATTAATCATGTTTAGGTTTATGATTTAAGCTATATGGTTACTCGATTTGTGATTTGCGTAATCTTCTAAATGATTTCGATCTAGATTCATTTGTTCTTTTTCGTGATTCACATATCTTCATCTTTGTTTTCTTCGTGTTTTTGCCAAAAATGTATTTGGCTTTTTTTATAACTTGACTTATAAAACTTTATGAATTTATTTGACTTTTTAGGTTTGTTTCGTTTCTAATCTTCATGTTATATTTTTATAAGGTTTTATAAGTATTTTTATAAGAACTACATAATTTTTTTTTATACGTTT